>ML869331.1:0-14266 GCA_009831015.1 Picea engelmannii | reverse complement strand
CTTATGGAAATGGTTAAGGAACAAGAAGAAGAAGCAAGCTAGCTAGAGATTGATTGGAGAACTTGTGCAAGACTGTATGGAGGATTGAAGCTACAGCAGCAAGAGACAACAAGTAATCATATGTGGTTGAACTTCTTCATGCAAGAGCAAGTGTGTGTGTCAGAGCTAGGAGCCATCGAAAGGAGATCTACGACATCAAGGCTCAGGTTGTATATTTCTCTTTCAGTTAATGCAATACATGAATATGTCCCTTTCCCATAATGATGATGTCATCTTATTACATGATTCCTTGATCACATGTATAGACTAGGTATTGAATATATTAATGCCTTTGCTGTGATTGGTTTGTGTTATTGTGATTGGAATGACACAAGAGCATCGGAGCAGAGCAAGGAACAACAGAGATTAAAGGAGAGCGTTCATAAGGTATGTCCACCATCCATTTATCTGAGTTCATTCAATATATAGATCTAGGGAAAGAGTAGTATTCTGTCATGTTTTGTTCCAGATCCAGGTGGATCTGGGGAGATTGGTCTGTGTCCGCACTCACGAATTTATCCATAAACACTGACATATAACATTGTAAGAGTATTGCTCTAGTAATGAGACGAGCACTTTGGTGATTGAGGTCTATTATGTATCTCAAAAGGTGGTTTTGTATGCTCCTAGTCAACTGTTGTACTTGTGCCTTGATCTATTATATGCAAACCTATAAGAGGAATAACACAATCCACAAATTTTCCAGCATATGGAAATCCCCTCTCTAATAGTTCTTTCACAGTTTTGTTTGAAGGATGTTTTTTAAATAGTGAATTTCAGTTGCTAAATACCCTCTAATGCCAATACAACCAAATGTAAAGAAACTGCTAGTTCATTTCTCAGAAAAATGCAAAGATGAATTTTTAGCAATAGAAACAGAGTTATCTCAAGCATACAACCAATATGAAGTTCTAGGCACAAGAGTGAGTGTTCTAATTTACAACATGATTCTAAAACCTTCACGTGAGGACTGGAATAAGAGGTTTTCAAGCTTATAAAAAATTCCATAGACACATTGTGTCAAACGGTTAAGTTGTTACCTTGCACTCCTCTTCTTATAAACAAAATGTGTATGGTATTCTTGTTGTTGTTGTAAGCATGAGATTTCAGGGTTGAATGGGTTGAAAATAAAGCTTGAAATATTTGTTTCCCTACAACTATATGGTCAATGCATAAACAGAGGATATGGACACTTACAAAACTCAAAAGCGAGTATGTTCATGGTGGAATACTCATTCCATAGTATAATTCTACTTCCCCACTCTAATGTACCAGACAAAAATGAACCATACCATACTAGAGGTGAATACCATGATTTTTGCAGAGTTAGTGTGCCTCTCAACTGTAATACAATTTTTGGTGGGTAAACTAGGCCTCTCCATGAAATATATGCTCCCAACACACCCTAAATTTTCCCCCACTACAAAGAAACGCCCTTTAATGAGAGTATGCTACCCAACACAAAATATTTGACCTCCTTTCAACCCAAACTCAGTCAGAAATCATGAAATTCTTCCACCACCAAGAGAAACTCAACTACGAGAGAATAAACTCAGCTTCTATGACGATCAATGAAGAAATATGGATGGCAACATCATCTATTTCCCAAAAAATCATGAATGCACATTGTTAATGGTTTTATTTTCATTACGTTCGGGGTATTTTAATTTTTGAAATCTCAATGGGGACATTACATATTTCCCAAAAAATCGTGAATGCACATTGTTAAAGGTTTGTTTTTCATTGCACATGGGTTCTTTTATTTTTTTTTGTTTGAATAGTCGACACTAAATTGGGCGCCATTAGCACTAGATTTAGCACTGACTATTGATATAAAATGTAATCAATTTGGGGCGCAAATTGTGCCTCGTTTAGCGCAAATTGTGGAATATTGTGCAAAAGGGAATAAAAAATGTGTTTGGGAGGTAAGTCACCCACTTCAACAAGAAGAAGATCCGCTAGATGAGTGAGTAAATGATTGAAATTGATCAAAGGAATATTATCAATGTTCTCTACAGTTGGAGGATCAAAATTTCCTTAAGGAGGAGGAGGAGGAGGAAACTCATCTCTTCTTAGGGGGATGTCATCAATACCCCACAAAAAATCTTCTTCTTCTTCTTTTGTCAAAATAGAGGGTTCACATTATCTTGATCCCCTCCTATGGATATATTCAAATCATTTGGTGCTTATACTATTTCACTTTATGAGGAATCAAGAACTTCAAGTCTATGCCTTGTTGGAGGTAACCCCAACATGAATCAAGGAGGAATACCATGGTTCCTCCTATAATGATAAGGAGACTGATAAACCACTTTGAAATGGTCTAAAATAAGTTGA
Source organism: Picea engelmannii (assembly GCA_009831015.1). Classification (NCBI taxonomy): domain Eukaryota; kingdom Viridiplantae; phylum Streptophyta; class Pinopsida; order Pinales; family Pinaceae; genus Picea; species Picea engelmannii. The sequence goes on along the minus strand of ML869331.1, from coordinate 11,890 downwards.
AGATTGTAAATATTTGAAAATCAAAATGACACGTTTGGATTTATAAGTGTGACACCAATCAACAGACCACTACAGAAAAACTTTGAAAAGACAATGAGCGAACACATTCCTTCAAATTCTAGAGGAAAGTGATTAAATCTTAAGGTCCAATTAGTAAGGAGCTAAAAAAGGTCCTTCCAAATTTCAACCTAGGTCGATGATGAGGGCCTGAATAAAACTAGTGAAGATATGGGAGATAGTTGTAGTAAACCCACAAAGTTATCATCCAAGGTTAAATCCCCTTTCAAAATAATTAGGGAACCTCTAGGGAGGGATCTAATAATGTTTCTCTATCGATTGTAGGTATCACAAGAACTTATCACTTGTATCCACTCATGCCAAACCTAGAAGAGGTTGCTAAGGTTACCTATTCACAAATATAATCAGGGAGAATAGTTATGGATTAGGCTTTCGTGTTGGGTAGGGATACATGAAACTTCATTCTATGGGAAAAACTTGGGTAGGAGTCACTTAGAGTAACAAACCAACTAGTCTAGGATCCTATTGCATACCATTGCATACCAATGCCAATACCAATGCATACTATAACATACCATTTCATACCATTTTCGCATACCATTGCATACCAATATTGATGTATACCAATACCATTGCATACCAATACCAATGCATACCATTGCATACCAATGTCTCATCTAACCATGTCAAATTTTGACCTAACCCCTAACACTTAAGCCATTGACCCTTAAAGCCTTAAGCCCTAATCCCTAAACCCTTAAGCCATAAACCTTAGTTAATCACTAATCCCTTAGCACAAAAGTGCTAAATCCCCTAACCCCCAATCCATCAACCCTTAAACACTTAAACCCTAATCCATAAACCCCTATGCCCTAAGCACTTAAACATTAATCCCCTAGCCCATATTAATCCCTAAGCCATTAACCATTAAACTACCTAACCCATAAGCACCAAATCCCTTATCTATTGACCCTTAATCTCTTAAACCCTAACCCCTAATCCATTAACCCTTAATCCCTTAAACCCTAACCCCTAATCCCTTAAATAGTCGTAGAAGTTAGAGAGAGTGCATAGAATAGTTGAAATGTTTTCACAAATTAACGAAAGGAATATGGATTCTTGGATTTTTTTTTGCAAATGAAGTGACTGAGGGAATGGTAGTTGTATTGTATATTTGATCAACATGATTTTGGGTGTGAGAAATGTTTTTTTTGACATAGAGCTCAACTATCCCACTCTTAACCAACTAGATTTATGTAGATATCCTTTAGAGATACCAATAATTCAGAGTTGTTTCTGTAAAATTCCTACTAAATTTCCTTTAATTTTTTCTTCTTGTATTGTTGTTTTGTTCTCAATAAATCATTGACTAGTGTAAGGTATTTAAATAAACAATAAATGTGCCCATATGGAAACTAGGGTAGTGCTCCACTTTTTTAATGATTCAACAACCTATGAATGCCAAAACAATGCCCAAGATAGCAAGGTTAGTGAGGGTGCTTCCTCCAATGCAATAACTAACTCATCAAATGATGGATCTCATGGACATGTGTACAATAGTCACCCCTTGGTTGTTATAACAACCCCCTTAAAGAGATGGATGTCCTCAAAATGTGTGTCATTAGTACCAATGCATGTGCAAGCAACCATCTCTCCTCAAACCAAGGGCCAAAATTGGGACAACCTAGGAAAATATGCATAAAGGGTGAAACATCCCACTAAACCAATCTTAGCAAAACCCCAAAACCATTTGCTAGAGAATGACACAGTATGTTGATGCCATCAATCATCTCAAAACCATGGGGAACTCTAGAACTATGTGCAGGGTAGTTAGGCCTCCTCAATATATGTTCCAAGATGTAATGACCAAGGGATCATTCCATTATATGAGTCAGCCAACCTCCTTGAAAGCTCAACCACATGCTAAAAATATGGCCCCAAATCTAAGGAACTCCTCACGAATATATCTCAATCATCGAATGAAAAACACACTTTCCAAGGCATGCACCTTAGGGATATGTGCCCTAGAGTGAGGGAAAAATATCTCAAGGAGTATCAAGCAATACAAAATAAAACTTAGGGAAAACCCTTAGTTGATGGGTATCCCTCTCCATGAATGTGATAAGGGTAAAAAAAGAGTGAACCATATATGTAAGACCCTCACCAAGCCCAATTCTCTATCAATATCCACACGTAATATGAAAGCCTCCAAATATTAAATGATTCCCCAAGAGTTGATGCTAAATGAAATAATAAGTATCAAATCCACAACCGATAGCCATCAAGACACACATCCTCCAAACACAACCTGCTTGGGAAGGGTCTTCAAACTATTAAAATTCCTCATACAATATGAGGGGTAACATGTAGAATAGGTCAGCCATATGTAAGCCAATTGATTTAGGAGACCGTTATTGCAAGATGAGGAAAGAGGGCATATTTAAGAGTTGTTAGAAAAATTGCAAATGACAAAATTTCATGCTTCAAGCAATTAAAAACAATCCTTTGTGAAAAGAGGGATAAGTTAGATTGTGTGGTAGATGAAAGCATTATATATATATATATATATATATATATATATATATAATAACTAAATATAAAACAATTAAACAAAATAAAAGATTTTAATCACCTAGAATTATGTGAAAATTTAATAAATTAAAGTTTAATTTTAGTTTCCTATTTCATATCAAAACATTGATATTCAATCTCAATGATTTCACTAAGTCTTAAAACCCTCCCATACCGTCTATGCATTCGCCTAGTCTAACCATGTAAAATTTCATCCCTTACAATCACATTTTGAAGAAATTTCAACGTTGGCCCCATTCATTGCTCACTGTGCTGGGTCAATTGATGACATTGCATATGAGCGTGTTGGAAGACATTCCATGACATTTCAAGAGACTTTCGACTAATATTTTGTAGATGGGAATGACTAATGATGAAAATGATCAGACCACATAATGAAGGTTCATGTAAACGTGTATAAACGTGTAGTATGTCAAAGATTATGCGAGGACATTAGGAATAATTGACTCTTGAAACCCTCACATACCATCAAGGAATGTGTCTCATCTAACCATGTCAAATTTCGACCTAACCCCTAAACCCTAAGTCATTAACCCTTAAATCCTTAATCCCTAAACCCTTAAGCCCTCAACCTTAGTTAATCACTAATCCCTTAACACAAAATTCCTAAATCCATTAACCCCCAAGCCATCGACCCTTAAACACTTAAACCCTAATCCCTAATCCCTTAATCCATAAACCCTTATGCCATAAGAACTTAAATATTAATACCCTAGCCCATAATACCTAATCCATTAACCATTAAACTACCTAACCCATAAGTGCCAAATCCCTTATCTCTTGACCCTTAATCCCTTAAACCATAACCCCTGATTCCTTAACCCTTAATCCTTGTACCCCAAATCCCTAAATCCCATAATCCTCAAAACCCCTATCCACTTAACCCCTAACACCTCAACTAATTAACTATTTAGGCACATCTGGCGCTAAACCCCATTCACTTCTCAACGTGCAACATTGGTGGATGACATTGGTGATGGTCATGTTGGAAGATGTTCCATGACATTTCAAGAGATTTTCGACAAGCATTCAATAGATGTGAATTACAGATGATAACAATGAGACTGGATGATGAACATTGAGGAAAACGTGGGCGATCTCAAAGATTATGTGGGTAGATCAAGTATCCTTGAGTATTGAAACACCCTCATACCGTCAAGGCATGTGTCTAGTCTAACCATGTCAAATTTCAATGCATACAAGAACAATATGAAGAAGTTTCAAAGTTGGCCCCATTCACTACTTACCATGTGACATCGGTGGATGACATTGGTGATTGGCGTGTTCAAAGAGGTTCCATGAAATTTTAAGAGAGTTCTAACATACACCTAAATCCCCTAACCCATGATCCATTGTCCCTTAATGCCTTAAGCCCTAATCCCTAATTAACCCTTAATCCCTCAACCATAGTTAATCACTAATCACTTAATACAAAATCCCTAAATCCCTTAACCCCTAATCCATCAACCCTTAAAAAATTAACACTAATCCTTAATCCCTTAATCCATAAAACCCTACTCCCTAAGTGCTTAATCATTAATCCGCTCACCCATAATCCCTAAGACATTAACCATTAAACTACCTAACCCATAAGTGCCAAATCCCTTAGCTCTTGACCCTTAATCCCTTAAACCCTATACCCTAATCCATTAACCCTTAATTCTTGTACCCAAAATCCCTAAATCCCATCATCCTCAAAGCTCCCATCCACTTAACCCCCAACACCTCAACTAATTAACTATTTAGGATAATCTAGCTACATCTGACGCTACTTCTGGTGCAATTTTTGGTGCTAACTGGGACACTAAATCAGACGCTAAAAGGGGCATTATTTTTGGCACTAAAGGGGGTTATTTATGGCACTAAAGGGGGTGCTATTTCCAGCGCTAAATGGGGTGCAATTTCCAGTGTTATTAGCACCTTAATTTTGTGGTCGACGCAAAAATTTCCATAAGTATCTCCATCCCAATAAATAGCGTCGGGTTTTTCAAAACATTGAATAAAAATACACTAAAACCAACTTTGGAAGAAAAAAAGGGAGCAAAAATGGGAGAAAATCATAGGGATTTGTTGTAGTGACAACATCCCTATTTTCATATCACCCCCTTTGGGAAAAATATTATACATATATAGAGTTGGGTCAAATACCAAGTTCAGAAAGAAAATAACAAAGAAAACTAATTGTCTAATGCTAGCAAATTCGCTCCTCTATACCAAGTATAGTTTCTTGGAGGAGGAAATTTGATCCATCACTAATATGGCAATGTAGACATGAGATCAAACCTCGTATAACAAAAATAATAACTTAGGTGCACCCAGGATGCTCAACCAGTGAACAAGGAGAAAGATCCTCACTCATACATACTCCAACTAGATCCCATGATCTTTGTTGGTGGTTAACTGTGGGTAGAATAGCTCCAACAACTGTCAATGAATGGAATATTGGATTAATGGTTCCCAATGATGTATTTGAGCCATGATGCTCACATGTGCTCGAATTCCCTGCTCAAAAGATGCTTCATAACCAAATTATTAGTGCCTGGAGCTTTATTAATGACCTAGGAAAGATGTCCTACACTTCATACCATAGTTTTAGCACACATCTTGAAATGAAAAGCAACTAACCAAACATTTTTAATGAAATACCTAGAAAAATAACTAAAAAATAATCCATAAATCCTAAGAACCAATTCATCATATGATAGCTTAATAATTAACAAGTGAATGTGAAAATGGGACGAGGATGAGGTCATAGGAGGGTTAAATTAGGCTTAAAATGATGCCATATAAGAGGCATGTCATTTTGCAAATCACATTTTGAACAATGTTCCTACTAAAGTAGTTTTGTAGGTTACTCCTGAAGAAAAATGGAGTGGAAGAAGACCAAATATTAGTAATTTCAAGGCATTTGGTGTTAGAAAAACAGGACCATGGAGCAATAAAATAAAACAAATGCAGAAACAAAACATAGAAGATACACAATAAAATAGAGACACAGATTTACGTGGTTCACCCAATGTGGGCTACGTCCACCAGAGAAATTGCCAGGTCCTTCCTTTATTATTATCCAACATATGAAGGGATACAACCTATAGCAAACTCGTTGTAACTTCCTCTTCTTTCTCTCATAGTCTCCTATCTCAGAATACAATATTTGCCATCATGCATAGCCGCAATACATTTCCCTCATAACAGAGGGTTTCCTTCTAGGGGAAAAAACCCTAACATAACTTCTACCGTTAGATCTGCGACCTTATAATGAACGGTCCATATTTACAATGAAATTACAATATACTTTTACAAGGCAATTTTTCCTTTGGGTGCCCGCTTGCCCCCGAACCCCCCAGCCGGGGGGATAGCCCCCCCGGACCCCGCAGAGGGGGTACCCCCCCTCTGCACTCCCCTGCGTGGAAGAGTGTACATACTTCTGGGGTGTAAATACTTCATGGGGTATAAACACGGCTGAAAGCAAAAGACCTCTGAATCAGGAAGATAATCAGGCTCCACAACCAACATTTGGTTGTGATTGTTTGGCTCACATTCCTAATGAAAAATGGAAAATGGTGGAGACAAAAACTCATAAATGCATCTTTGTTGGTAATAGTGAAGATTCTAAAGCATACAAGTTATTTGATTCATCTATTCAAAATGTTACCATTCATAGATATGTACAATTTTATCAAATCTCTACACCACTAGATTATGTTGAAGCTCATTTTGCCTTGAATTTACCTAAGTCTTCAGTTGATCCTATGTCTATAGATACTTCTTCAAGTGATGTAGTAGTACTATCTCATATTTCTACTATTCATTCTAGTGATTCCCCTAAATATTTCGAAGATGCTAGTGTTTTTCATCATACTACTAACTCTATTCCTGTATGGACATGAAAAACACTTGAATCTATACATTGTGATGTTTTTATTCCATCTAACACTCATAGGACTAGATCAAAATTTTCTTTTATGGAAAAAGTGTAAGACACAGATGATCCTTCCACTTATGCAAAGGCTAAAGGAAAGTCAGAATGGGAGAAAGCAATGGTTGTTGAATGTGATTCTTTGATTAAGAATCACACTTGGTATTTAGTTCATCTTCCTCCTAGGAAGAATCTTGTTGGATGTAAATGGGTCTATAAGACAAAATTTAATGTAGATGGTCAAATTGAAAAGAATAAGGCTTTGTTAGTAGCCAAAGGCTCTCTATAGAAATATGGTATTTATTACACCAAAATCTTTGCTGCAATTGCTAAAATGAACACCATGAGAACAATTATTTCTCTTGTTGCATATTTTCAATGGGAAATTCACCAAATAGATGTCAAAAGTGAATTCTTAAACGATGATCTTTGTGAATAAATTTATATCCAACAACCACCTAGTGTCATCACTTCGAACACTTCAAGTTTGGTATGTAAGTTGTAGAAGTCCTTTTATCGTCTTTAATAGCCACCTACGACCTGGTATGAGAAAATTGATATTCATTTCTTGAAGAGTGGTTTCAAGTGATGTCGATCAGATCCAAATATGTATGTTTGTTTCTTTCAAGATTATGTCCTCATAGTTGTTAATTACGTGGATGATCCAATTCTTAAAAGCAACAAGATTTTATTAATCCAATAATTGAAGAATTGTCTAAAGTAGAATTTTGAGATGACAAACTTCAACCTTTTACATTATTTTTCAGGTTTTTAGGTATGGCATATGGTTGATGGGATATTCGTTTCTTATCCTAAGTATTCTTTGCATTTTCTTTCTTGGTTTCACATGAGTAATCACAAGCCTTCATCAACACCATTTTAATCAAGAGTCAAATTAACAATTGATTGTAAATCACCTCTTGTTGATGCTACAATCTATCATCAACTTGTTGGTAGTTTGATTTATTTGACTCATAGTAGGCTTGGTATCTCTTCTTTTATTAGTATGGTTTCAAGGTTCATGAAAAATCCTCATGAAATTCACTAGAAAGAATAAAAAAGGATTCTTAGATATGTTCAAGGAAATCTAAGTTGTGGTGTTTTATATTCTCATAAGGATTGTGTTTCACATTTTGGTTATATCGATTCTAATTAGGAAAGAGATGCTAATAACAGATGCTCTACTATAGGATATGTGTTTAATCTTGGTTCAGCTACAATTTCTTAGTCTAGTAATAAGTTGAGAACAATTTATCTTTATTCGTGTAAAGTAGAGTACAGGGCAATGAAGGAAGTAGCTAAAGAAGTAGTGTGGATCTAGCATGTCCTTGTTTAGCGTGGACTGGTTCAAAATTGATTCAGATTTATAAGCGAAATGAAATGAATAACAGAATGAATAAAATAACATAGACATATGGAGAACAATAAGAAATATCCAGTGAATAATAACTTCTTTTGAATAAATAAAATAGGTTGAAATTGTAAAACTGCAGAATTGAAAACAACTTGCTCAAATGGTGGTAGCTATATCTGAGAAGAGATGTGGTTGCTAAGAACATCCATCTGAGAAGAATGATTACAATGAGGCTCCAGAGGCATTTTTAACATTACTCAAGAATGCCAAAACCCTAGACATCCAAAAACCTAACCCTAGGAGATGAAACACCAAAATTTATGTGGGCCCGATGGGTAAGTTGGTACCTCAACTTCCCGGGGTTGTAACGTTTGCATACGACTTCCATTTTAGGTGTGTGATAGCCCGTTGTAAAGGTATTTTTGAGAACTACACATTATGTCATCAAACTTTGACTACGTCTACAGTTCGACTATGGCAAGCTAAAAAGGAAAGGTTTAGGGCCCAAAAACGGTCGTGGGAGTACAAAAAGATGTACTGACATGAAAACTTCCAGAATAAGCAAGTTGGATTAAGTGGGCATCCACCAATCTCCACCTAGAAGCTATGTAGGGCTTCAAACAACCTCAGAAGTGTAGAACCCACAATTACAAAGAATTACATAAGAACGTGTTGAACTAAAAACTCTTACGAGGAGCCGGTTGGAATAGGTGGGTGGCCACCAATATCCATATGGATCAATCCTCCTCCCTTAGGATGAAATGGTCTACATTACGTTGAGTGACCTCATTAGGTGAGGAAATTTTTGCTGCATTTGGCTCTAGGTGAGCCATTTTCCTTGGTTCAGGAGCTTCCTTGCCTTGACAACTCGATAAAATTGGATCCTCTGTTAGTGATTGTACTTGACCTGTGTGTCCACTATCTGATCGGTGGATTCCTATTACATGCAGTCAGGGTTGAGCTATGTTGGTGTCAATTGTTTTTCGATCTCCGAGGTATCCAATAATGGTGGAAAATATGGTCGAAGGAGGTCCACATTGAACATTGGGTGCAATCCAAGGAAGAGGGCAGTGTTGAGCTCAAAATAATTGTCACCCACGACCTTGGTGATAGTGTAAGGCCCATAGAGAAGTGGATGTAGCTTTCGATGGGGCCCTGTAAGGCATTGTTTCTAAAAATGTAACCAATCCTTGTCTCCCATATGAAACTTGTGTGGTACCCGGTGTTGATCATGGTGTTGCTTGTACTTAGCATTGGCTTTCTGTAAAATATCATGGACTTGTTGGTGGATGTGTTGAATCCGCTCAATGAATCGGGTGGCTTTGTCAGACTCGGAATGAACATGGGAGAAATATGTTTTTTTGGTTGCAAGAGTTAGTGCAACATCAATGGGACCCAAGGGTTGGAATCTCAGCCCCACCTGAAAGGGGTTATGGTCGGTGGAGCTATGGAGAGCTTTGGTGTATATTTTTTGAACATAGGAAAGACTCTCATCCCATGTATGTGGATTTTTAGAGTTATACATGCACAGGATGTGCACAATCATCCGATTGACGACCTTTGTTTGACCATCAGTTTGAGGGTGGATTCTCGAAGGCAGTGGATTTAGTGAGCTTGGTGTCCAACAGTGACCAGAGACTCGACCAAAATGTGTTGAGGAGCATGTTGTCACGATCGAAGATGATGGTCTGTGATATACCAAAATGGACCCATACTTGTTCGAAGAAGATCTTGGTGGTATATGCCATTGTGATGCTCTTCTTGCAGGATGTGAGAATGGCCATCTTTGAAAACCAATCAACCACCACAAATACAAAACCATTGCCTTAATTGGTGGATGGAAGGCCCAACATCTAATCCATCGAGATGGAATCCCAATGCCTCTTGGGAGTAGGAAGAGGAGTGTATAAGCCTTGCTTCTTGATGGATGGCTTGGCAATGGCATAGGTAGTGAAAGATCTGAAATGCTTGTTGATGTCTTGTTGAAGTTTTGGCCAATAAAAATGTTTCTATAGAACGACCATAGTTTTCTCCACACAAAAATGTCCTGCCATTCGACTATAGTGATCCTCCCAAATCATCTTTGCACGCTCACTTGCAAGAATACAGAGATGGACTAGATGGCATAACAATCCATCCTTAATGTGAAAATTGGTGACATTCACACATATACCCAAGCTTTTATAGGTGGCGGCGAAGCCAGGATCTCATTGATAAAGTTGGGGCCACTCCGATGCCTCATGCCCACAGAAATGGAGCATAGTGGTGAGTGCAGCCACAAGAGGTCAACTGATGCTGTCAGTGACACGGTTTGTGCTCCTTGTCTTATACTTTATGTTGAGATGGAACTACTACAGGTATGTGTACCACTTTTTTGGCAGTCGTTCTGAAACTTCCCTTGTGTCTGTATGAACTTCATAGGCTTGTGATCGGTGTGGATGATTGTCTCCTTTCCCAGAATGTAATGTTTCCATTGACGACAAGCTTGCACAATGGAATACATTTCCTTGTCATAGGTGGGGTAATTTCGAACGGTATTTGAGAGTGTCTCACTATGGTATGCTACTAGATGACCGTGTTGAGTGATAATTTCACCTACAACATAGTCAGATGCATCAGTATGAATCTCGAATGGTTGTTTCATATCGGATAAGGAGAGTACTGGAGTTTAGCACAAGCGATTCTTCAGATCATCAAATGATCATTGTTGTTCCTTCTCCCATGTGAAATTTTCTCTGCCACCACCCTTGGTCACTTGGTTGAGGGCCCATGCAATATGGGAAAATCCCAACATGAACCTTCAGTAGAAGTTGGCAAGTCCCAAGAATCTTTGAAGCTCGGTTAGTGTGGTTGGGGCTGGCCAATCCCAGATGACTTGGAACTTAGCTGGATCCACATGTACCCCATGCTCATAAATAATGTAGCCCAAGTATTGGACCATGTTCATGCCAAAGGATCATTTTTTCAAGTTGGCATATAGCTTGTGTTTTCACATAGTGCTCAAAACCTGTTGAAGATGTTGCATGTAATCCTCCTAAGTTATGATGAAGATGAGGATGTCATCCAGATATATCACAACAAAATAGTTCGTGAAGGGTCTCAATACATCATCCATCAACCTCATGAAAGTGGTTGGTGCATTTGTTAATCCAAAGGGTATCACCATCCATTCAAAGAGACCTTCTTTAGATTTGAAAGTTGTCTTCCATACATCAGTCGGTCCGATGGGAACCTGGTGGTAATCAGACTTTAGTTCAATCTTACTAAATAAATTTCCCCCCTTGATTTGGTCAATAAGGTCATCAATTCGGGGAATTGGATATTGGTTCCTGACTGAGATTTTGTTTAATTATCTGTAATCAATGCAGAGCCGCCAGGTCCCTTCTTTATTTTACACTAGTACAATCGATATTTTGCAAGGGGAGGATCTGGGTCTGATGTTCCCCTTTTGAAGCATCTCTTGGCTCTGACACTCAATTTCATCATTTTCCATCAGAGAGTGATGATATATCAGTCCATTAGGTAGAGGTGCATCGAGGGTTAGATCAATTGGATGCTTGCCTTGGAAATGTGTCGGTACCTCGGTGGGTGAGGAGAATATGTCTATGTACTCTTCCACGATCCCATCCACTTTCTTATGTTGCAAATAAAGGCTCTGTGTAGAGGCCATGGATGTGGCAGTGACCTTATGCTTACTGTGAGCACAGATCACAAAGAAGACAAACTTCTCAGTCTATGAAATGACCTTACTACATTGCTTAGAAAAGATTAAAGAAATAGAGATAGGCAGTGCTACCTCTGGTATCCTATACAATTGTCTACCCAAAGTAATAATAACACTACATGGTCTAGACTCATACACAACATGTCACTTCCAAAAATATGGCTTTCCTAAAATAACATCACAAAATTCAAGGGGATCAATATCACACAATACCTCATATTTTAAGGGTTTGATGCCATAGAGTAGACGACATTATTGGATGAAGTGGAGATCTCTTCCTTGG
>ML869328.1:0-19166 GCA_009831015.1 Picea engelmannii | reverse complement strand
ATCGGCTTCATAGTAAGTTTATATTGCCATCTTGTTTTGTTTATCAATCCAATTTAAGTCTATGTTGTCATATTCTCTTCTTTATCAATCCACTTGTGTCCTCTTTCAATAGAAAACTGTAACCAAACACTCTTAACTTCCAAGTTTTTCTTTTCAGGTCTTCCTCTCTACCGTCACGCACTTATTTCAACGCTCCTAATTCTTGTACTTATTTATTTGTATGGTCCACGAGTGATACGGATTTTATTAGCAGAACGAAATGAGTACAGATTATTACCAGATGCTTAACACAGAATAATAGAGATACAGTAAAACAGATTTTCTATTCAATAAGGAAATAAAATAAAACTGTAAAATGTAGCGGAAAACAAACTTGCTAGAATGGTCGGGGCTTATATCTGAGAAGAGATGTGACGGATGCTCTCATTCGCAAGAAGAACATTACAATGAGGCTCTCAAGAAATTTTTACAATAAACAGGAGTTTCAAAAACCCTAAACATCCAAAAACCTAACCCTAGGAGATGAAGTGCCAAAAGTCATGTGGGCCCCGTTTGGGTAAGTCAGTACATCAACTTCCTGGGGTCGTAACTTTTGCATACGATATTTTTTTTAGGCATATGATAGCCCATTGGAAAGATATATCCGAGGAATACAAAAGTTGCACAAAATTTTAGATTAAATTTTTCAATGGAAACATACCCCAAAAAACGTCATTTAGGGCCTCAAAACGGCTCCGGAAGTTTAGGACCCGAAAAACTGCTAAAAATAGTAAATTATCAAAATTGCTAGAAAGATGTTTTGATCCAGCTGGAAAAGGTGGGTGGCCACCGATATCCACCTGGATCAATCCTCCCTCCTTAGGAAGCAATGGTCTCCATTGCGTTGAGTTCCCCCATCAGATGAGGAAATTTCTGTTGAATTTGGCCCCGGGTGAGCCACTTGCCTTGGTGCAAGAGTTGGCCTTCTTTGACGACTCGATAAAGTTGGATCCTTTCTTGTCGAGTGCCCTTGATCTGTGTGTCCACAATATGATCAATGGATACCTATTATATGCAGTCGGGGTTGAGCTCTGTTGGTTTCAATTGTTCTTCTACGTCTGAGGTGTCCAATAATGGTGGGAAATAAGGCCGAAGGAGGTCCACGTTGAACATTGGGTGCAGGCCAAGGAAAGGAGGAATGTTGAGCTCAAAAGAATTATCCCCCATAGCCTTGGTGATGGTGTATGGTCCATAACGAAGTGGGTGAAGCTTGCGATGGGGTCCTGTAAGGTGTTCTTTTCGCAAGTGCAACCAAAATTTTTCGCCCACCTGAAACTTATGTGGCACCCAATGTTGATCATGGCATTTCTTGTACTTGACATTGGACTTTTGTGGGATATCCTCGACCTGTTGGTGGATGTGTTGGATCCTCTCAATGAACCGGGTGGCTTTGTCGGCCTCAGTTGGAGCAGAAGAGGAGTTGGTCGAGGTGACCGCAAGGGGAAGTGCAACATCTATGGGACTCAATGGTTGGAATCCCAACCTCACCTGAAAGGGGTTATGGTCGATTGAGCTATGCAGGGCTCGATTATAGTTATGTTAGACATAAGGAAGACTCTCATCCCATATGTGAGCATTCTTATAATTATACATGTGTAGGATATGCACGATCATTTGATTTACGACCTCAGTTTGGACATCGGACTGGGGGTGGAAGGTCGTGGATTTGGTGATCTTGGTGTCCAGCAGTGACCAGAGGATTGACCAGAATGTGTTGAGAAATCGACTGTCCCAATCTGAGACAATGGTTTGTGGAATTCCAAAATGTACCCAGACTCATTCAAAGAATATATTGGCAGTGGCTAATGTTGTGATGCTCTTCTTGCAGGAAACCAGAATCGCCATCTTAGAAAAGTGATCAACAAAAACAAAAACACAGTCATTTCCCCGCTTGGTGGGCGGGAGGCCCGACATGTAGTCCATGGAGATGGATTCCCATGACCTGTCAGGAGTAGTAAGAGGAGTGTATAGGCCCTGTTTCTTTGTCTTTAGTTTGGCAATAGCACAGGAAGTGCAAGACCTGATATACTTGATGACCTCATGTCGAAGTTTCGGCCAATATAAATGTTTTTGTAGCATCGCCACTATCTTTTCGATGTCGAAGTATCCTGCCACCCGACTATAATGGGATTCCCGGATCAGTTTTGCTCACTCTCCTGATGGAACACATATATGGCCTAGATGACACAACAACCCATCCTGAAGATGGAAATTATCAACAACTGCCTTTGCACCCAACATTTGGTAGGTGGTGGCGAAGTCTGTGTTTGTCTCATAGAGTTGGGGCCATCAATAGGTCTCATGGCCGCAAGATTCTAGCACTGTGGTGAGTGCCATGACTGGTAGTCTGCTGAGGCAATCAATGATGTGGTTGGTGCTTCCTATTTTATACTTGATGCTGAGGTGGAATTGCTGCAAGTATGTGGGCCACTTTTGATGGCGGTAATTCTGCAATTTTCCTTGTGTCTGCATGACCTGTAGTGGCTTATGATCTGTGTGGATGACTGTCTCCCTCCCAAGAATGTAATGTCTCAACTAGAGGTAGGCTTTCACAATGGAGTACATTTATTTGTTGTAAGTAGGGTACTTATGGATAGCATCTGATAGTGCCTCACTATGATAGGCCACGAGGTGGTCGTGCTACGTGAGAACGACACCCACAACATATTCTAAAGCATCAGTCTCAATCTCAAAGGGTTGTTGTAGGTATGGTAGTGAAAGTACTAGGGATGAGCACAAGCACTACTTCAAACCATCGAACACTTTTTGTTGGGGATGACCCCACGCAAATTTCACCTTACCACCACCCCTGGTTATTTGTCTAAGGGCCCATGCAATATGGGAGAATCCCAACACAAACCTGCGATAGAAATTGGCAAGGCCCAAGAATATCTGAAGCTCAGTGAGTGTGGTTGGGGTTGGCCAGTCACAGATGACTTGGATCTTGTCTAGATCCACATGTACACCATGTTGATCAATGATGTAGCCTAGGTAATGGACCCTGTCCATGCCGAAGGAGCATTTTTCCAAGTTGGCATATAGCTTGTGCTACTGCAGGGTGTGCAGAACCTATTGAATATGTTGCAAGTGTTTGTCCCAAGTCTTACCGTAAATGAGAATGTCATCTTGATACACCACTACAAAATTATTGGTGAATGGTTGCAGGATATCGTCCATGATCCTCATGAAAGTGGTTGGAGCATTTGTCAGACCAAAGGGCATGACTAACCATTCAAAAAGGCCTTCCTTTGACTTGAAGGCAGTCTTCCATATATCTGTGTGTTCTATCGGGACTTGGTGGTAGTCAGACTTTAGATCAATCTTACTGAAGTATTTTCCCCCCATGAGTTGATCAAGGAGGTCGTCGATTCGGGGAATCGGGTACCGACTTCTGACTGTGATTTTATTTAGAGATCGATAATCAATGCAAAGTCACCAAGTTCCATCTTTCTTCTGTACCAACACAATTGGGCTCCCACAAGGTGATAAGTTGGGATGGATGTTCCCCTTGTGGAGCAATTCTTTGATTTGTCGCTTGATCTCCTCATTATCTAACAGAGAGCGGTGATAGATTGGCCCATTGGGAAGAGGTGCATCGGGGGTCAGATCGATGGGGTGCTTGACCTGGTAGTGCAGAGGTACCCTAGTAGGTGAGGAGAAAATATCTGAGTATTCTTCATGACCTTATCTACTTGCTTATGTTGTGTGGAGAGGTCGGTTGTAGAGACCCTGGATGTGGCTATGAAATTTTTCTCATTCTGAGAGCGAATCACGAAGAAGACAAACTTCCCCGTCTGAGAGATGACCTTCCTACATTTCTTAGCAGAGATCAAGGAAATAGCACTAGGTGGGACAGCCTCGGGTATCCTATACAATTTCTTGTTCAAAGTAATAATAACACTACGAAGCCTAGACTCATATAAAGCAAGATGTTTCCATAAATAAGGTTGGCCTAAAAGAACATCACAAACTTTGAGAGGAGCAACATCACACAATACCTCTTATTTGAAGGGCTTGATGTCGTACGACAATCAACATTGTTGTTTGATGTGGAGATCGATTCCTTGGCGGAGCCATCCAATGGTGTAGGGTTGTGGGTGCGGCGTTGTCGACAGGGCCAACCACTTGACCACCTCTACTGATATGAGGTTCTTCTGGCTACCACTATCAACGATGAAGTGAAGAGGGGTGCCTTTTACCCACATATGTGAATGGAAGAGGCACTCTCCTTCTTCTGGCTCATCTGGTTCACCATGCAGGAGCTTGGTGGTAGCAATGGTAGCACTAGGTTCCGCATCAATGATCCATATTCCCCTTTCTGGTTCTGACTCAGAGTCGAAACCCACATCTGATTCAAAGGCTTTCACTTCGGCCACCAACGACTGCTTTGAGCGGCAGTCAGCAGTGTTATGCCAAGGGCTCTTATGGAAGTCACACCACTTCCCGGTATCTTTCTTTATATTTCCAATGTCCTTATTTGCTTGCGGCTTGTTCAGGTTGTCCTGATACTGTCCATATTTTCTCTGTCCTTTGTTCTATGGGTTGGTGCCACCCTTTCCTGGATTTTTTTGTGAGGGGTTCTCCGGCCCAAATTCTAGGGCCTTTTGTTTGATCTTTTGCTCGATTTTGACGGCATATCGGTAGGCCGTGCCCAAGGATGAGATGTCCAAAAATTTCATTTCAGTCTAGATGTATATATGCCGAGAACCGCAATACTTGAGCACCAGATGTCGCTTTGAATCTTTGATACCCAGCTTGGTGTGTAAGGTATGGAAGATATTTGTGAAATCTGGCACTTCTTTGTCTCTTTCTTGCCGCAGTGTGGTCCATTTGGTATATAAGTTGTCATAACTTCCGACAGGGTAGTATTGTTCCTTAATAGAATCCCTGAAGGATTCCCATGTGGCCATGATGTAAATAATGAGGGTTCCTCTATTTCCTTTTCCTCACAGAAAGTTTCCCACCAATCTTTGACATAGGGAACGACTTTGAGGAGCGCAAAAGTAATCTTTTAGCTATTCGAAAAGTTATGGATAGAAAAATACCCTTCTAGTAGATTCAACCACTTTTCTACAAAATCTACATCTATCTCACCTTCAAATATAGGAATATCGAAGTTTATTTGTACCTTGAAGGGGGCGGTGCCTCCGCTCGAAGAAGATGTGTCGCCTATTGCTAGCCGTCGAAAGATTTGCATGAAAATATCCATCATCTCGTTTCTCTGTTGTGTGAGGGCTTGCTCAATCAACAGTTTGAAAGGATCTCTTGTCCTGTCATATTTATTTTCACCTTCCATGAGAGGTCGCTTGGGTGTGCAAGAGCTTTTGTCCTCAAGAGAAACAAGCTCTAGACCCAAATCTTTGTACTCCGACCACGTTGTGGACATCCATTAAGATGACAAGGAGCAGACTGCTCTGATACCACTGATCCGGATTTTATGAGCAGAATGAAATGAGTATAGATTATTACTAGATGCTTAACACAGAATAACAGAGATACAATAAAACCGGTTTTCTATTCAATAAGGAAATAAGCTGAAACTGTAAAATGCAGCGGAAAACAAGCTTGCTCGAATGGTGGCATCTTATCTTTCAGAAGAGATGTGACAGTTGCTCTCATTTGCAAGAAGAAGATTAAAATGAGGCTCTCAAGGAATTTTTACAATAAACAGGAGTTTCAAAAACCCTAAACATCCAAAAACCTAACCCTAGGAGATGAAGCGGCAAAAGTCATGTGGGCCTCGTTTGGGTATGTCAGTACATCAACTTCCCGGGGTCGTAACTTTTGCATACGATCTCTGTTTTAGACGTATGATAGCCCATTGGAAAGATCTATCATAGGACTACAACAGTTACACAAAATTTCATGATGGAAATTTGTAACGATTATATACCCCAAAAAAATGTCGTTTAGGGCCTCAAAATGGCTTTGGAAGTTCAAGACCCGAAAAACTGCTAAAACTAGTAAATTATCAAAATTGCTAGAAAGTTGTTTTGAGGCAGCTGGAAAAGGTGGGTGACCACTGATATCCATCTGGATCAATTGTCCCTCCTTGGGAAGAAATGGTTTCCATTACGTTGAGTTCCCCCATAATATGAGGAATTTTTTGTTGAATTTTGTCCCAGGTGAGCCACTTGCCTTGGTGTAGGAGCTGCCCTATTTTGATGACTCGATAAGCTAGATCCTTTGTTTTTGAGTACCCTTAATCTGTGTGTCCAAAATATTATCATTGGACGCATGTTGTATGCAGTCGGGGTTGATCTCTGTTGGTGTCATTTGTTCTGCTACTTCTAAGGTGTCCAATAATGGTGGGAAATAAGGCTGAAGTAGGTCCACATTGAACACTGGGTGTAGGCCAAGGAAAGGAAGAATGTTGAGCTCAAAAGAATTATCCCCCATAGCCTTGGTGATGGTGTAAAAACCATAATGGAGTGGGTGAAGCTTTCGATGGGGTCCTATAAGGCATTCTTTCTGCAAGTGCAACTAAACTTTGTCACCCACCTGAAACTTATGTGGCACCTGATGTTGATCATGGCGTTGCTTGTTCTTGTCATTGGACTTCTGTAGGGTATCCTCAACTTGTTGGCAGATGTGTTGGATCCTCTCAATGAACCGGTTGGCTTTGTCAGCCTCAGTTGGAGAAGGAGACGATTTGGTCGAGGTGACCACAAGGGGAAGTGCAACATCTATGGGACCCAATGGTTGGAATCCCAACCCCACCTGAGAGGGGTTGTGGTCGGTTGAGCTCTGCAAGGCTCGGTTGTAGTTATGTTGGACATAAGGAAGACTCTCATCCCATGTATGAGGGTGCTTGGAATTATACATGCGCAGGATATGCATGATCATTCGATTTACAACCTCGGTTTGGCCATCGATCTAGGGGTGGAAGGCTGTGGATTTGGTGAGCTTGGTGTCCAGCAGTGTCCAGAGGCTCGACCAGAATATGCTGAGAAATTGAATATCCCGATATGAGACAACGGTTTGTGGGATTCCAAAATGTACCCAGACTCATTCAAAGTAGATCTTGGTAGTGGCTTCTATTGTGATGCTCTTCTTGCAGGAAACCAGAATCTCCATCTTAGAAAAGCGATCAACAACCACAAAAACACAGTCATTTCCCCGCTTGGTGGACAGGAGGCCCGACATGTAGTCCATTGAGATGGATTCCCATGGATTGTCAGGAGTAGGAAGAGGGGTGTACAGGCCCTGTTTCTTTGTGGTTGGTTTGGGAATAGCGCAAGCAGTGCAAGACCTGATATACTTGTTGACCTCTTGTCGAAGTTTCAGCCAGTAGAAATGTTTTTATAGCATCGCCATTGTCTTTTCAATGTTGAATTGTCCTGGCACCCGACTGTAATGGGATTCCCATATTAGTTTCACTCGCTTTCTTGATGGAACACATATATGGCCCAGACGACACAACAACCCATCCTGAAGATGGAAATTATCGACAACTGTCTGTGCACCCAACATTTGGTAGGTGGTGGTGAAGTCTGGGTATGTCTCATAGAGTTGGGGCCATCCAGAGGTCTCATGGCCGCAAGAGTCTAGCACTGTGGTGAGTGTCATGACTGGTGGTCTGTTGAGGCAGTCAACGATGCGGTTGGTGCTTCTTGTTTTATACTTGATGTTGAGGTGGAATTGTTGCAAGTATGTGGACCACTTTTGATGGTGGTCATTCTACAATTTTCCTTATGTCTACATGAACTGCAGTGGCTTATGATCAGTGTAGATGACTATCTCCCTCCCAAGAATGTAATGTCTCCACTAGAGGCAGGCTTGCACAATGGAGTACATTTCTTTGTCATAAGTAGGGTACTTACAGACAACATCTGATAGTGTCTCACTATGATAGGCCATGGGGTGGTCGTGTTACATGAGAACGACACCCACAGCATAGTCTGAATCATCAGTCTCATTATCAAAGAGTTGTTGCAAGTCTGGTAGTGAAAGTACTAGGGATGAGCACAAGCACTGCTTCAAATCATCCAACACTTGTTGTTGGGGCTGACCCCACGAAAATTTCACCTTACCACCACCCCTAGTTATTTGGCTGAGGGCCCATGCAATATGGGAGAATCCCAAAACAAACCTGTGATAGAAATTGGCAAGTCCCAAGAAGCTCTGAAGCTCAGTGAGTGTGGTTGGGGCTTGCCAGTCACGGATGACTTAGATCTTGGTTGGATCCACATGTACACCATTTTGATCAATGATGTAGCCTAGTTAATGGACCATGTCCATGCCGAAGGAGAATTTTTCCAAGTTGGCGTATAGCTTGTGCTGCCGCAGGGTGTCCAGAACCTACTAAATATGTTGCAAGTGTTCAGCCCAAGTCTTGTTGTAAATGAGAATGCCATCTAGATACACCACTACAAAAGTATTGGTGAATGGTCATAGGATATAATCCATCATCCTCATGAAAGTGGCTGAATCATTTGTCAGACCAAAGGGAATGACCAACCATTCAAAAAGACCTTCCTTTGACTTGAAGGTGCTCTTCCATACATCTGTGTGTTCTATCGGGACCTGGTGGTAGCCAGACTTCGGATCAATATTACTAAAGTATTTTCCCCCCATGAGTTGATCAAGGAGGTCGTCAATTCAGGGAATCGGGTACCGGTTGCTGACTGTGATTTTATTCAGAGCCTGGTAATCAATGCAAAGTTGTCAGGTTCCATCTTTCATCTGTACTAGCATGATTGGGCTCCCACAAGGTGATGATATGGGACGGATGTGACCCTTGTGGAGAAATTCTTGGATCTTTCACTTGGTCTCCTCATTCTCTAACAGAGAGTGGCAATAGACTGGCCCATTGGGCAGAGGTGCGTCGAGGGTCAGATCGATGGGCTGCTTGACCTGGCAGTGTAGAGGTACCTTGGTAGGTGAGAAGAAGATATATGAGTATTCTTCCATGACCTTATCTACTTTCTTCTGTTGTGTGGAGAGGCTAGCTGCAGAGACTGTGAATGTGGTTGTGATCTTTCTCTCATTCTAAGAGTGAATCATGAACAAGACAAACTTTCCCATCTAAGAGATGACCTTCCTGCATTGCTTAGCAGAGATCAAGGAAATAGCACTAGGTGGGATAGCCTCGGGTATCCTATACAATTTCTTATTCAAAGTAATAATAACACTACGAGGCCTAGACTCATATACAGCATGATGTTTCCATAAATAAGGTTGGCCCAAAAGAACATCAAAAATTTTGAGAGGAGAAACATCACACAATACCTCGTCTTTGAAGGGCTTGATGTCGTACGACAGTAAGCATTGTTGGCTGACATGGAGATCACTTCCTTGGTGGAGCCATCTAATGGCATAGGGTTGTGTGTCTAGCATTGTCAGCAGCGCCAACCACTTGACGAACTCTACTGAGATGAGGTTCTTATGGCTACCACTATCAACGATGAAGTGCAGCGAGGTTCCTTTTACCCACATATGTGAATGGAAGAGGCGCTCTCCTTTTGGCTCGTCTGCTTCACCATGTTGGAGCTTGGTGGTAGAAACAGTGGCACTAGGTTCCGTATCAATGATACGTCTTTCCCTTTCTGGTTCTGACTCAGAGTCAAAAACTGCATCTGATTCATAGGCTTTCACTTCAGCCACCAGCAACTGCTTTGAGCGACAGTGCACAGTGTTATGCCAAGGGCTCTTATGGAAGTCGCACCAGTTCTCGGTATCTTTATTTGTCTTTATAGTGTCCTTCTTTGCTTATGGCTTGGACAAGTTGTCCTAATACTATCCATATTTTCTCTGTCATTTGTTCTATGGGTTGGGGCCACCCTTTCCTAGCTTTTGTTGTGTGGGGTTCCCCGGCCCAAATTCTCGCGCTTTTTGTTTGAGCTTCTGCTCAATTTTGATGGCATATCTGTAGGTCACACCCAAGGATGAGATGTCCAAAAATTCCATTTTTTTCTTGATGTATCTATGCAGAACACCATGATACGTGAGCACCAGATGTCTCTCTGAATCTTTGATACCCAGCTTGGTGCGCAAGGTATGGAAGATATTTGTGAAATCTGGCACTACTTCATCTCTTTCTTGCCGTAGTGTGGTCCATTTGGTATATAAGTCGTCATAGCTTCCAACAGGGTAGTATTGTTCCTTAATAGAATCCCTGAAGGATTCCCAAGTGGTCATGATTTCAAATAATGAGGGTTCCTCTATTTCCTTTTGCTCACATAAAGTTTCCCACCAATCTTTGACATGGGGAATGACTTTGAGGAGCGCAAAAGTAATATTTTGTCTATTCGAAAAGTTATGGACAGAAAAATACCCTTCTAGTAGATTCAACCACTTGTCTACAAAATTTTCATCTATCTAACCTTCAAATATAGGAATATCGAAGTTTATTTGTACCTTTAAGGGGGGGTGCCTCCACTAGAAAAAGATGTGTAGCCTGTTGGTAGCCGCCGAAAGATTTGCGCGAAATTATCCATCATCTCGTTCCTCTGTTACGTGAGGGATTCCTCAATCAACAGTTTGAAAGGATATATTGTCCTGTCTTATTTATTTTCTCCTTCCATGAGAGGTCACTTGGGTGTGTGAGAGATTTTTTCCTCAAGAGAAACAAGCTCGAGACCCAAATCTTTGTACTTCGACCTCATTGGGGACATGCATTAAGACGACAAGGAGAAAACCGCTCTAATACCACTGATATGGATTTTATGAGCAGAACAAAATGAGTACATATTATTACCATATGCTTAACACATAATAATAGAGATACAATAAAATTGGTTTTCTATTCAATAAGGAAATAAGATGAAACTGTAAAATGCAGTGGAAAACAAGCTTGTTGGAATGGTGGCGGCTTATCTCTGAGAAGAGATGTGACAGCTACTCTCATTCGCAAGAACAACATTACAATGAGGATATCAAGGCCTTTTTACAATAAACAGGAGTTTCAAAAACCCTAAACATCCAAAAACCTAACCCTAGGAGATGAAGCACCAAAAGTCATGTGGTCCCCGTTTGGGTAAGTCAGTACATCAACTTCTCAGGGTCGTAACTTTTGCATGCGATCTTTGTTTTAGGCGTATGATAACCCATTGCAAAAATCTATCTGAGGACTACAACAGTTTCACAAAATTTCATCATGAAATTTTGCAACGGCAACATACCCCAAAAAATGTCATTTAGGGCCTCAAATCGGCTCTGGAAGTTCAGGAACAGAAGAACTGCTAAAAATAGTAAATTATCAAAATTGCTAGATAGAAGTTTTGAGCCAGCTAGAAAAGGTGGGTGGCCACCGATATCCACCTGGATAAATCCTCCTAACTTAGGAATAAATGGTCTCCATTGCATTGAGTTCCCCCATCAGATGAGGAAATTTCTGTTGAATTTGGCCCCAGGTGAGCCACTTTCCTTGGTGCAGGAGCTGCCCTACTTTAACGACTCAATAAAGCTACATTCTTTGTTGTCGAGTGCCCTTGATTTGTGTGTCCACAATCTTATCACTGGATGCCTGTTGTATGCAGTCAGGGTTGAGCGTTGTTGGTGTCAGTTTTTCTGCTATGTTTGAGAGGTCCAATAATGGTGGGAAATAAGGCCGAAGGACATCCACGTTGAACATTGGGTGCAAGCCAAGGAAAGGAGGAATGTTGAGCTCAAAATAATTATCCCCCATAGCCTTGGTGATGGTGTACAACCCATAATAGAGTGGGTGAAGCTTTCGATGGGGTCATGTAAGGCGTTCTTTCTGCAAGTGCAACCAAACTTTGTCACCCACCTGAAACTTATGTGGCACCTGATGTTGTTCATGGCATTGCTTGTACTTGACATTAGACTTCTATAGGATATCCTGAACCTGTTGGCGGATGTGTTGGATCCTCTCAATGAACCGAGTGGCTTTGTCAGCCTCAGTTGGAGCAAGAGAGGATTCGGTCAAGGTAACGGCAAGGGGAAGTGCAACATCTATGGGACCCAATGGTTGGAATCCCAACCCCACTTGAAAGGGGTTGTGGTTGGTTGAGATATGCAGGGCTCGATTGTAGCTATGTTGGACATAAGGAAGACTCTCATCCCATGTGCAAGAGTGCTTGGAATTATACATGCGCAAAATATGCATGATCATTCGATTTACGACCTCGGTTTGGCCATTGGTCTAGGGGTGGAAGGCTGTGGATTTGGTGATCTTGGTGTCCAGTAGTGACCAGAGGCATGACCAGAATGTGCTAAGAAATCGACTGTCTCGATCTGAGACAATGGTCTGTGGTATTCCAAAATGTACCCAGACTCGTTCAAAGAAGAGCTTGACAATGGTTTATGCTGTGATTCTCTTCTTGTAGGCAACCAAAATTGCCATCTTAGAAAAGCGATCAACAACCACAAAAACACAGTCATTTCCCCACTTGGTGGATGGGAGGCTCGATATGTAGTCCATTGATATGGATTCCCATGGCCTGTTAGGAGTAGGAAGAGGGGTGTATAGGCCATGTTTCTTTGTGGTTAGTTTGGCAATTGTGTAAGCAGTGCAAGACCTAATATACTTGCTGACCCCGCAAGGCAGGAAGAGTCAGAACCTGCATCTAATTCAGAGGCTTTCATTTCGGCCACTAGCGACTGCTTTGAGCAGCAGTCAGTAGTGTTATGCCAAGGGCTCTCATGGAAGACGCACCACTTCCCAGTATCTTTCTTTGTCTTTCTAGTGTCCTTCTTTGCATGTGGCTTGGACTAGTTGTCCTGATATTGTCCATCTTTGCTCTATCCTTTGTTCTATGTATTGGGGCTGCCCTTTCCTCGCTTTTTCTGTGAGGAGTTCCCCGGCCCAAATTGTTGTGCCTTTTGTTTGAGCTTCTGCTCAATTTTGACAGCATATCGGTAGGCTGCACCCAAGGATGAGATGTCCAGAAATTCTATTTCGGTATGGATGTATCTATGCAAAGCACCACGATACTTGAGCACCAGATGTCACTCTGAATCTTTGATACCCATATTGGTGTGCAAGGTATGGAAGATATTTGTTATATCTAGAACTGCTTGGTCTCTTTCTTGTCGCAGTGTGGTCAATTTAGTATATAAGTCGTCATAACTTCCGACAGGGTAGTATTGTTCCTTAATAGCATCCTTGAAGGATTCCTAGGTGGCTGTGACTGTAAATAATGAGGGTTCCTCTGTTTCCTTTTGCTCACAGAAATTTTCCCACCAATCTTTTACATGTGGAATGGATTTGAGGAGGGAAAAAGTAATCTTTTCTCTATTCGAAAAGGGCATGGCCAACCATTCAAAAGGCCTTCCTTTGAGTTGAAGGCAGTCTTCCATACATCTGTCTGTTCTATCGAGACCTGGTGGTAGCCAGACTTCAGATCAATCTTACTGAAGTATTTGGCCCCCATGAGTTGATCAAGGAGGTCATCGATTGAGGGAATGGGGTACCATTTTCTCACTGTGATTTTATTCAGAGCCCAGTAATCAATACAAAGTCGTCAGGTTCCATATTTCTTCTGTACCAACAAGATTGGGCTCTTGCAAGGTGATGAGCTAGGACAATTGTGCCCCTTGTGGAGTAATTCTTGGACTTGTCGCTTGATATCCTCATTCTCTAATAGAGAGCGGTGATAGATTGGCCCATTGGGAAAAGTTGCATCGGGGGTCAGATCGATGGGGTTCTTGACCTGACAATGTAGAGGTACCCCGGTAGGTGAGGAGTAGATATCTGAGTATTCTTCCACGACCTTATCTACTTGCTTCTGTTGTGTGGAGAGGTCGGCTAGAGAGACCCTATATGTGGTTGTGATCTTTCTCTCATTCTGAGATCGAATCATGAAGAAGACAAACTTCCTCGTCTAACAGATGACCTTCCCGCATTTCCTAGCAGAGATCAGGGAAATAGCACTAGGTGGGACAGTCTTGGGTATCCTATACAATTTCTTGTTCAAAGTAATAATAACACTACGAGGCCTAGACTCATATACAACATGATGTTTCCATAAATAAGGTTGGACCAAAAGAGCATCACAAACTTTGAGAGGAGAAACATCACACAATACCTCGTCTTTGAAGGGCTTGATGCCGTATGACAGTCGACACTGTTGGCTGACACAGAGATTGCTTCCTTGGCGGAGCCATCCAATGGTATAGGGTTGTGGGTGACATTGTCGACAGGACCAACCGCTTGACAACCTTTGCTGAGATGAGGTTCTTCTGGCTACCACTATCAACAATGAAATGAAGCGGAGTTTCTTTTACCCACATATGTGAATGGAAGAGGCACTCTCCTTCTTTTGGATCATCTGGTTCACCATGTTGGAGCTTGGTGGTAGCAATGGTGGCACTAGGTTCCACATCAATTATCCATCTTCCCCTTTCTGGTTCTGACTCAAAGTCAGAGCCCGCATCTGATTCAAAGGCTTTCACTTTGGCCACCAGCGACTGCTTTGAGCGGTAGTCAACAGTGTTAAACCAAGGCCTCTTATGGAAGTCACACCACTTGCCAATATCTTTCTTTGTCTTTCTAGTGTCCTTATTTTCTTGCGGCTTGGACTGGTTGTCCTAATATTGCCCATATTTTCTTTATCCTTTGCTCTATGGGTTGGGGCCACCCTTTCCTGGCTTCTGTTGTGTGGAGTTACCTAGCCCAAATTGTTGCACCTTTTGTTTGAGCTTCTACTCGATTTTGATAGCATATCGGTAGGCCGCGCCCAAGGATGAGATGTCCAGAAATTTCATTTCGGTCTGGATGTATCTATGCAGAGCACCGCAATACTTGAGCACCAGATGTCGCTCTGAATCTTTGATACCCAGATTTGTCCGCAAGTTATGGAATATATTTGTGAAATATGGCACTGCTTAGTCTCTTTCTTGCCGCAGTGTGGTCCATTTGGTATATAAGTCATCATAAATTTCAACAGGATAGTATTTTTCCTTAATAGCGTCCTTGAAGGATTCCCAGGTGGTCCTGACTGTAAATAGTGAGGGTTCCTCTGTTTCCTTTTTCTCACAGAAAGTTTCCCACCAATTCTTTACATGGGGAACATCTTTGAGGAGCGCAAAAGTAATATTTTCTCTATTCGAAAAGTTATGGATAGAAAAATACCCTTCTAGTATATTCAACCACTTGTCTACAACATCTTCATCTATCTGACCTTCAAATATAAGAATATCGAAGTTTATTTGTACCTTAAAGGGGCCAGTGCCTCCACTCGAAGAAGATGCATCGCCTGTTGGTAACCGCCGAAGGATTTTCGAGAAATCATCCATCATCTCGTTCCTCTGTTGTGTGAGGGATTCCTCAATCAATAATTTGAAAGGATATCCTCTCCCATAATCTTTCTTTTCTCCTTCCATGAGAGGTCTCTTAGGTGTGCGAGAGCTTTTGTCCTCAAGAGAAACAAGCTCGAGACCCAAATCTTTGTACTCCGACCTTGTTGGGGACTTGCATTAAGACGACAAGGAGAAAACTGATTTGATACCACTGATCTAGATTTTATGAGTAGAATGAAATGAGTACATATTATTACCGAATTCTTAACACAGAATAACAGAGATACAGTAAAACTGGTTTTCTATTCAATAAGGAAATAAGCTGAAACTATAAAATGCAGCGGAAAACAAGCTTGTTGGAATGGTGGCAACTCATCTCTAAGAAGAGATGTGACGACTGCTCCCATTCATAATAAGAACATTACAATGAGGTTCTCAAGGCCTTTTTACAATAAACAGAAGTTTCAAAAACCCTAAACATCCAAAAACCTAACCCTGGGAGATGAAGCGCCAAAAGTCATGTGGGGCCCGTTTGGGTAAGTCAGTACATCAACTTCCTGGTGTCATAACTTTTGCATATGACCTTTGTTTTAGGTGTATGATAGCCCATTGGAAAGATATATCTGAGGAATACAACAGTTGCACAAAATTTCATGATCAAATTTTTCAAAATTTGCATACCCCAAAAAACGTCGTTTAGGGCCTCAAAATGGCTCCGGAAGTTCAGGACCCAAAAAACTGTTAAAAATAATAAATTATCAAAATTGCTAGAAAGTTCTCTTGAGCCAGCTAGAAAAGGTGGGAAACCACTGATATCCACCTAGATCAATCCTCCCTCCTTAGGAAGAAATGGTCTCCATTGCTTGAGTTCCCCAATCAGATGACGAAATTTCTGCTGAATTTGGCCCCGGGTGATCCACTTGCCTTGGTGCAGGAGCTACCCTGCTTTGATGACTCGATAAAGCTAGATCCTTTGTTGTCGAGTGCCCTTGATCTATGTGTCCACAATATGATCACTGTATGCATGTTATGTGCAGTCGGGGTTGATATCTATTTGTGTTAGTTGTTCTGCTATGTCTGAGGTGTCTAATAATGGTGGGAAATAAGGCCGAAGGAGGTCCACATTGAACACTGGGTGCAGGCCAAGGATAGGAGGAATGTTGAGCTCAAAAGAATGATCCCCCATAGCCTTGGTGATGGTGTATGGCCCATAATCGAGTGGTCGAAGCTTCCTATGGGGTCCTGTAAGGTGTTGTTTCTACAAGTGCAACCAAACTTTGTCGCCCACCTTAAACTTATGTGGCACCTGATGTTGATCATGGCACTACTTGTACTTGTCATTGGACATCAATAGGATATCTTGAACCTGCTGGTGGATGTGCTAGATCCTCCCAATGAACTGGGTGTCTTTTTCAACCTCAGTTGGAGCTGGAGAGGAGTCAGTTGAGGTGACTGCAAGGGGAACTGCAACATCTATGGGACCTAATGGTTGGAATCCCAACCCCACCTGAAAGGGGCTATGGTCGGTTGATCTATGCAGGGCTCGTTTGTAGCTCTGTTAGACATAAGGAAGACTCTCATCCCATGTGCAACGGTGCTTGGAATTATACATGCATAGGATATGCACGATCATTCAATTTACGACCTCGGTTTGGCCATCAGTCTACGGGTGGAAGGCCATGGATTTGGTGAGCTTGGTGTCCAGCAGTGACCAGAGGCTCGATTCTAATGTGCTGAGAAATTGACTATCCTGATCTGAGACAATGGTTTGTGGGATTCCAAAATGTACCCAGACTCATTCAAGGAGGAGCTTGGTAGTGGCTTCTCCTATGATGCTCTTCTTGCAGGCAACCAGAATCGCCATCTTAGAAAAGTGATCAATAACCACAAAAACAAAGTCATTTCCTCACTTGGTGGATGCGAGGCCCGACATGTAGTCCATTGATATGGATTCCCATGGCCTATCAGGAGTAGGAAGAGGGGTGTATAGTCCATGTTTCTTTGTGTTTGGTTTGGAAATAGTGCAGGTAGTGCAAGACCTGATATACTTGTTGACTTTCTATCAAAGTTTCAGCCAATAGAAATGTTTTTGTAGCATTGCCACTGTCTTTTCGACGCCAAAGTGTCCTGCTACCTAACTATAGTGGGATTCCCAAATTAGTTTCGCTCACTCGCTTGATGGAACACATATATGGCCCAGATGACACAACAACCCATCCTGAAGATGAAAATTATTGGCAACTTCCTTTGCACCCAACATTTGGTAGGTGGTGGCGAAGTCTGGGTCTGTGTCATAGAGTTGTGGCCATCCAGAGGTCTCATGGCCGCAAGATTCTAGCACTGTGGTGAGTGTCACGACTGGTGGGTTGCTAAGGAAATCAGTGATGTGGTTGGTGCTTCCTGTTTTATAATTGATGTTGAGGTGGAATTACTGCAAGTATGTGGACCACTTTTGATGGCGGTCATTCTGAAATTTTCCTTGTCTCTGCATGAACTGCAGTGGCTTATGATCAGTGTGGATGATTGTCTCCCTCACAAGAATGTAATGTCTCCACTGGCGGCAAGCTTGCACAATGGAGTACATTTCTTTGTCATAAGTAGGGTAATTACAGACATCATCTGATAGTGTCTCACTATGATAGGCCACGGGGTGGTTGTGCTACATGAGAACGGAACCCACGGCATAGTCTAAAGCATCAGCCTCAATCTCAAAGGGTTGTTGTAGGTATGGTACTGAAAGTACTGGGGATGAGCATGAGCACTGCTTCAAATCATCAAACTATTGTTGTTGGGACTGGCCCCATGCAAATTTCACCTTACCACCACCCCTTGTTATTTGGCTGAGGGACCATGCAATATGGGAGAATCCCAACACAAACCTGCGATAGAAATTGGCAAGGCCCAAGAAGCTCCGAAGCTCAGTGATTGTGGTTGGGGATAACTAGTCATGGATGACTTGGATCTTGGCTCAATCCACATGTATGCCATGTTGATCAATGATGTAGCCCAGGTAATGGAACCTGTCCATGCTGAAGGAGCATTTTTGCAAGTTGTTGTATAGCTTGTGCTATCGCAGAGTATGCATAACCTGTTGAATATGTTGCAAGTGTTCGGCCCAAGTCTTGTTGTAAATGAGAAGGTCATCCAGATACACCACTACAAAAGTATTAGTGAATGGTCACAAGATATTGTCCATCATCATCATGAAAGTGGCTGGATCATTTGTCAGACCAAAGAGAATGACCAACCATTCAAAAAGACCTTCCTTTGACTTGAAGGTGGTCTTCCATACATCTGTCTGTTCTATCAGGACCTGGTGGTAGCCAGAATTTAGATCAATCTTACTAAAGTATTTGGCCCCCATGAGTTGATCAAGGAGGTTGTCGATTCAGGGAATCAGGTACCGGTTTCTGACTGTGATTTTATTCAGAGCCCAATAATCAATGCAAAGTTGCCAGGTTCCATCTTTCATCTGTACCATCACAATTGGGCTCCCGCAAGGTGATGAGCTGGGATGAATGTGTCCCTTGTGGAGAAATTCTTGGATCTATTGCTTGATCTTCTCATTCTCTAATAGAGAGTGGTGATAGACTGGCCCATTGGGTGGAGGTGCATCAGGGGTCAGATCGATGGGGTGCTTGACCTGGCAATGTAGAGGTACCCTGGTAGGTGAGGAGAAGATATATGAGTATTCTTCCATGACCTTATCTACTTGCTTCTGTTGTGTGGAGAGGTCGGTTGCAGAGACCATAGATGTGGTTGTGATCTTTCTCTCATTCTGAGAGTGAATCACGAAGAAGACAAACTTCCCCATATGAGAGATGACCTTCTTGCATTGTTTAGCATAGATCAAGCAAATAGCACTAGGTGGGACAACCTCGGGTATCCTAAACAATTTCTTGTTCAAAGTAATAATAACACTA
>ML869327.1:9672-20510 GCA_009831015.1 Picea engelmannii | reverse complement strand
TGTGAGAGACATGGTTGAGGAAAATAAGGTGTTACTGGAAAAGGTTGACACTTTGAAGAATGTTGCAGATTCATTGACAAAGTCTGTGAGCACAGAAAAGTTCTCCTGGTGTAGAGTAACAATGGGCATTGTTGCCCTGGATTATTGACTATATAATCCCCTGGACCCCTAGATGAAAAGAAAACAACAAGTGGGAGAATGTTGGGTATGTGTTATATTCTTTACATGTGTGTGTGTGTGGGCGCGTTAGATACAACAACTGCGTCTGACGATCCTTGCGTCTGGGCGGTTTATGCTATTTTTAGCAGATTTGTAAATTATTCCCGGATTAAGGGATTAGGGTTTTGGTATCTACAAAATACCTAAAAACATTGTATATATTGTATGGTGAATGGTGAAATTCGATATAATGAATATAAGAAAGGTTTTCCCGGTTGAGGGTTTTTGGTATAAAATCTCTGTGTACTCTGTGTATGAGCCATTGATTAATTTCTATCTTGCTTAAGAATCTATATGCATTGCTTTACTTTGCAGGTTTAAAACTTACAGGGGGTATATACGGGGCTAAATGTACATGTAATGTGTAAATATATATGTAATAGGGTCGGCCTAATAGTAAATGGGCCTCATGTGTAGGTGTGGATAAGTATATATAGAGATCATGTATTCATTATTGTAGACATGTGAATTGTAATGTATGAATGTATTTGGTTATTTGGAGGATGTTATCCTATTATTTAAGGAGTTGTTTTGTAAATTATATATCTTAGAGTTGTGATCCACGTTCACATTGTTGTACATGGTGTGTAATTTTGTTCTGTTATGATACTTTAATCATTTGGATCATTACATTTGGTATCAAAGCACCAATCCTAGGGTTTTTCTTCTTCAAGAAACTCATCTAGGAATTTTCTCTATAATTTTTTTTTGTGGGCCACTTCTGATAATGAAACTTGGATTTTATTTAGGAGACAAAGTGAGGTACATGTGGTACAAATTCTAGGTTTTGGGTAGTTATAATTTCAGAGATATACCCTGTAGAAGATAGGGTTGTTGACTAGTCCTATTACTATTCTCAAACAAGTGTTCCAGGTAAAAACGTCAAATATTCTTCAGAGGATCCAAATTCAGTGAGACTAGTTGCATTTGAAAGAGGACATTCCGTAATATTTTTAATACAATTTTTAGAATCAAGTATCAAATATTGGACACATGGCATTCTATACAAGTTTTCTCTCTAGAACAATCAAAATATCAACAAGGTTTGGGAAGTTACTATAACTTTCACTTAGAATATAAAATTTTGGTCAGGCCCATGACATTTCAGAGAAGACATATCATAGTACTATAGGATAAAATTTTAGACTTAGAAAGGCCAAATTTTTAGAAATACATTAGAAGGAAGGTCGGCTAGGAGGAGAGACTCCAAATCACGGTTTCAAATGTATGTTTACTTAAAACTATCATTACTTTTGATTGGGATGTCTGATTGAGCTGATTCAAAAGCCATTGGAAAAAGAAAACATAGAATATTATGTTGGAACGTGGATTATAACTATTTGAGATCATTATTCCTAATATATTAAGGTTGTAAGTTGAGGCTTGGGTTAGACCTCAATTAAGAATCAATGGAAATACCTTGCTTTAGTGGAAATGAAGATGAAGATGAAATCAAACCTATGGAATGGTTGAAGATAGTAAAGAAATATGGAATAAATGATTTAATGACAAAAATACATTTGTTTGGTTAAGCTTGTAAATGGTGGATGAGTATTGATAATGATACTAGAGTGAACATCACATGGGAAAATTTTGAAGAACTCTTCTCAAATACATGGATTAGGGATACAAAAAGGGAGGACATGTATACCATTCAAGAGGAGTTAAATGAATCAAAATAAAATGTCTACAAATTGCAAAAGTATAATGAGAATATAATAAAATATATTACAAATAAAAACGATGAGTTCATCAAGATGCAATCCCTTAATGAATCACCCATTAAGGAGGTTAAGAACCTAAAGCATGAAAATAGTAGAAAAACAAAGTGGGAAACAAATGATTCAATGGAAGAATGGAAAAATAAATATGAAGAGGTATGCATATTACGAAACCATAATACAAAACTATTGGATGAGGTTAAGATATTGAAAGCAGAAAATAAGAATTATCAAAATCAAGAAGAAACAAGGATATTGGATGGAGAATCTACCAAAATAATTGAAGAGGAAATTTCCAAGAAGGTTGAAGAATCCCTAAATATTGATGAGGTAAAATTAGAAATGCATTCCAGAATTGAAGAAGGACGTCAACATTTTTTACATGGGGTGAAATTGCAGCTCCAAGAGAAGAAATAAGAGAAGATTCAATAAGGTCACTAGAAGATACTTGAAGAAGTTGAACTTCATCTAGAGGATGTACATGCCCAATATGATGACATTATCTACAAGACTAGAGTAATCAAAGACCAAACAAAGAACATAGAGGATTCCATTGTCTATGAAAAGAAGATAGATGAAATGGGTGTGCAAAATGAAGAAAAATCATTAAATGTGAAACCATATCGACACCCTCATTATCAAGAAACATTTCAAGGGAGACAAGAAGATCAATATTATCAAGGAAGAAGATGGAATACTCATCAATATTCATGTAACATGGCATCACAAAACCATTATTCAACAAGATATTATCATAGATCAACATCTACTACAAATTGGAGAAGCTTTAACAAGAATACATGGAATCAAGGGAAATAAAATTATGCAACAACTAGCCACCAAGGATTACGATCGAAAATAATTGATTTTGGATGGATGTATCATCATCAATGGAAAGAAGAAATCATGAAAATACGGAAATCATATTACTTGGTTTCATCACACGAGAAGCCTTTAATTGCAGAGCTTTGAGGATAAAGATTTTTGAAGGGGGGTACTATGTTATGACCCAAATGAGGAATATATAGGGTTAAATGTATATGATATGACCACAATGGGGGTATGTATGGGGATAAATGTACATGTAATGTGTAAATATATATGTAATATGGCCAGCCTAATAGTAAATGACCCTCATGTGTAGGTGTGAATAGGTATATATAAAAATCATGTATTCATTATTGTAGACATGTGAATTTTAATGTATGGATGTATTTGGTTATTTGTAGGAGGTTCTCCTATTATTTAAGGAGTTATTGTGTAACTTATATATCTTGGAGTTGTGCTCCACATTCACATTGATGTACATGGTGTACTTCTGTTCTGTTATGATACTTTAAGAATTTGGAACACAACAAAAAATGTAATATCCCTTACTATCTCGTGTAAAGGTATGACTCTTGCCTAAGTAGAAAGGATATCAATGCCCTTATGAGATATTGATGAGTGTCAAATTATCTCCAATAATGCATATTTGTGACAATGTGGCAGATCCAAGATTATGAATGAATCTAGAAAAATAAAAAAATAATTGTTTTCCAATAAGTATAATAGATTGCATATTGAAAATTCAGTAGCACTGACTATGTATAAGTGAAGGATTCTTTTAATTACTAGTATTTACCACATGCCCTGAATGGTTTCTTAGGATGCTGATAGTGACAATCTTTGAAACTACATGACATGCAATGTTGGAATAAGTCATTCCTTAGAATAAGGTCACGACGCCAACTGGAAATAGTTGAGAAACAACCATAGTCAATGGACTGTCTATCATTATTCAAAGACCAATTGGCCAATTGACACTATCACAATGTCAACCAATCTCTGCAGTCAGGAAAATTCAAAATAAAGCTCCATCTGAGAATGATAATAGGTTACTACATGCATGGTATTTCTATTTATTTATAAGTGTAAGCCATGCTCCTTGGCACACTGTTAAGAGTTGGCACAATTGCAACTTGGTAGGAAGTTTTGAACCCACATTAGATATAGAAGATAATTTTTCATGACTACTATTCCAAAAATTCCTATCAATTGGGATAGGATGGAATAATTTTATAACCATCATCAAGACCAAAAACATAGTCAAATATTTTTTTTTTTATCATATAAGAAAATAAGCTTACCCTTTGTCCATGTAATCATCTCAAGAATATAATTAATTTAGGATTTAAAATAGGTTATGGTTGAGCATGTTGTATTGATTACTATCTACATGAGGAAGTTTTACACATTTTATTAGTTGTCATAATTCACTCATTTTTTGACCCGTAGAGTAGTCAGAGTTATGATCTATTGGTACTATCATGCACTGGCAAGGTGCTATTTTCCTTGAGTTCTCTTTGCAAATTGATAGTCATGAAATTACTTATATCCTTTTGGATATGCCTCAACATGTTTGCAAAGAATAATGGTTTGAATGTTCATAGCTCTATTTATCAAGGCCAATTGATTTGTGTTGTTTATTATATTGGAGATTATATACAATAGAGTTGTAGTATTACATCTAGCATTTATAATTTATCATTATTGCATATAAATTATGTTGTTTCATGGGTCTGAATTTGGATTCATGTCATGTTAATAGCATTAAACTATATCCTAAACTATAGGCCTCGAGCATAACTTCCATTGCCAAAGCTTAATTATCATTGGTGACTCTGGAGTATGATATTTGAATCATGCCATCTCTCAATGGGTTTGATAGTTTTATGAATGCTTCTGTATAGGCTTATTTGAACTTTTCAATGTTAAATGTGAATTGTAATTTGGAACTATGTGTAATAAGTAAGAAGTGTCATACTTGAACATTGAGAAAATGTGTGCTCTTTGCTAACCTCTTGAATCATCATTAGCTTTCTATGTCTTGTGTTGCATTTGTTTTCCTATCCTGTAGCTGAATCAAAATTTTAAAATATGTTTTTAATTGACGTGCATAATCAAAATTTTAAGATATGTTTTTAATTGATGTGCACTATATCTCTATCTTCATTGATTGCATTCTGACTAAAAAAATAAAGAAAACAAAGTATTCAATGGATTAACGATCTACTCTAACAAAAGATTTTAAAGAGAATGGAAATATATGACTCTATCTTCATTGATTACATTCTGACTAAAAAAATTAGAAAAAACATAGTATTCAATGAATTAAAGATCTCCTCTAACACAAGCTTTTAAAGAGAATGAAAATATCTTATAGTAGAATCAAAATTTTAAGATATGTTTTTAATTGATGTGCACTATATCTCTATCTTCATTGATTGCACTTTAACTAAAAATAGAAACAACAGAGTATTCAATGGATTAAGGATCTTCTATAACAAAGGCTTTTAAAGAGAAAGAATGGAAATATCCAAATTGATGACGGTGCTAGTGATTTTGTTGTTACAAATTTTGGGTGTTTCCCATAATCCAAACGTACAGTGTCAAAATACAAAGTTACCCTCAATTTTTATATTGTACATATGCTCATTTGTTTGTTACATGCTATATCTTGAGTAATTTTACCTCAAGAGTATGTAAATTCATACAGTGTCAAAATACAAAGTTACCCTCAATTTTTATATTGTACATATGCTCATTTGTTTGTTACATGTTATATCTTGAGTAATTTTACCTCAAGAGTATGTAAATTTTATTTAGTCATATCTAGAAAAAGTTTAAGTAAATTTTTGTTTAGATAATTACACTATAATTATTTTAAAAATTTATTATAAACTTACACCATACTAGATGAGAGGGAATGGATGGTCTCGAAAGGATTTATGTAACAAGTAATGTAGTGACATATGTCAGTGCGAGGTGCCAAATTAATGGTCGTCTTTCCCATCATCATGGTGTGAATGAAAAAATAAATATTTAAGGTATTTAAATATTTATAAATTTATCTCTACTTTCAGGAGAGTATTAATAGACATTTACTTTACGAACATTGTCATACCTATTCCTCTGTAAACAAGAAACACCATTTCAAAATAACAACACATTTTCGCATAATCATAATCTTTTAGTGTAAAAAAATAAATATATTTCAAATCCCAATATAATTAAAAAATATTAAATTGTATAATCTTTTGGTTTCCTAAGCTACACCTTACAATCTATAGAATTATAGACAGAGAAAAGACAAACAAACATGACCCCATTATAAGATACAATAAAGTTTACATGGTCACCTAAACACATTTAATGACTACACAATACAGGTCGTCATAGGTTCTCCTTTCCCTCCCTTTTTATTTGAGGTGGTATAAGAAAACACATACCTGTTATCTTTTTCCATGTTCATTGGTGAAAATGTTTACTCAACATTGATTGCATTTTTATTTCTGAGAAAGTTATTAACAATAAAGTTTTTTTTATAAATGTGGATGACAAGCAATCTGATGTTTCACCAACTTTCAAGTACATGTTTCTCCTATAACTTATAAATGGAATTTCTAATGTTTTAAATGTTATTTGTTTTAAATTTCATGTATTTATGCTTTATTTTCATTGTGTATTTTTGTGTAAATTATTAAAAACAACAATGATGGTTTGGATATTTAAGTTTTTATGGTTTGCATTTACTTTACAATACACATGTAGTGAATGGGTTACTTTACAATAAACATGTAGTGAATGGGTGACTTATGATGGAGTAGACAAATTGTGATACAAGCCTTGGGTTGCATATCAAAATTACACAATAAAAGCACAATAGCGCACAATCAACATGCAATGAAATGAATACACAACTAATAGAGAATGAATATTCAATACACAACATAATTTGTAGAAACTAATTTCGTAAGTTTTGATTGAAATCAATGTGAATATTCAATACAAAGCATACTTTACAACAAATAATTCTCTAGGCTTTGATTGAAATCAATGGCCAATGCTCTGGAGCCTCTTTAGATTGATAGAACCTTATTATGTCTCTATATCGCCATCCACACCTTATATTTATTCTTATGCCCCTTATATTTTGCCCTTACAATTTCCTTAAATGTTCAAATTTCAAATACAATGCTTCATATTCCAAGTGCTGACTCTATTGGTTGGAAAATTTTCAACATTTTTCTCAAAATTTTGTTGATGAATCAACAATCGTTGAATGTTCTCTTTATTTTCTTTCTTTTCTTTTCCATATTCTTCTCCACTTTAGTTTTCGCCTTTTGCATTTGACATTCATTTTTGTCTTCTCTTCACCATTTTACTATTTACTTTTCAATTGTAGACAACACCTCATACCTATCTCCACTTCTAAAATGACATGCACTTTTACCATCTTTACAACTCTCTCTTAATAGGAATTTTTTCCTGAAATTTATCCCACTCAATGATGCTCATTGTCTCAAAATATTGTGTTCCAATTGAGCTCATTACCTCCCCAACCTTATTTTGGAACCATTGCAACGAAAACAACTTTTCTACTAGAGGTTTTTAGTGTTACAAGATTGAGCAAAATTATCAACAAAATATCCACTAAAACTTCTAGTGGACCGCTATTGCCAGTGGAGGTTTTAAAGAATTTTCACTATAACTAAAAATTCTAGGCGAGGTTCTAGAGGGGTTTTTTTGTTGGTGCGTTGATATTAATAGTGCACATTAGTGCCCCAATTATATATAATATACACTGGTGCACTATGTTTTGATATGTGCTAGGAATTTCAAATACCTATAGTAAGATTTAATGCATATGACAATTTTTTGAATCCCCTGTATGTAATTTAGATATTGAAAGTTCTTGGATGCTTCTATTAACAATAAGCATTGGTGCACCGCAAATTGATATGCAATGGGGTGCTTCCATCAACAATAGGCACGTGTGCCACAACTTGATATGCACCATGGCTTTAAAAATATATATTACACATCAAAGTGTATGATACATATTATGAAGCATTGGTTCTTAGTTTATATAATGAAAGCACTAGTGCATATATCATATTGTGCATTGTAAGTTCTTGTAATAGTAACAATAACGATAATGGTATCCTTGAAGGAAGCGATTCTTTTGTTGTAGTTAGGAACACTCGTTCTTTTATTACATTTATTTACACTAATTTGTAATACTCAATTAAATGCATTGGTGTGTAAGTAGGTGTGAACCACATTGTTGAGTTAAAATTAATACAATGTAACAATATGTTTCAGTGCCGAATTCAATAACCTCAATAAGAATCTCAATATTAGTCAAAACATGAGGTCCACTTTGCACCTTGGGGAGACCCTATGGAAAAACATATGACTAGGCTGCATTAGGCCCAACCTGAGCGATGGACGCTACTATATCTCTGTTATAACCCTAAATTGCACCATACACGCTTACCTGGCATCAGGCCAACTCATATCCCTTCTTTGCCAAAAAACTACTGAACAACTCTTCTAAAAACTCCATTTTTAAAAAGTAAACGCTAGCAGGCCCACTACAGCCCGCATTTATCCAAAAGAAAACGCTAGCAGGCCCACTACAGCCCGCGTTTACCTAACAAAACACAAAAACGGGAAAGTTTCCGATGGGACAAAAAGCTATGGGTCAGTTAACTGAAACTCCCGGCCATGCATGGCCGAGAGTTCGTCCAAAACCCTAGCTCCTTCTAGCCTATAAAAGAAGGGGTAGGGGTACTATTTGGAAAAGGAAAAAAATAGCAAAGAAACTTTGCCCAATTGCCGAATCCATTTGTCCCAACCCTTTAGCCTTTCCTCAAGCCTAAGAAGAATTCAAGCAAAGCAGTTGGAGGACAAAGAAGAGGAGGAGCCCAGGATCAGGATCAAGGAACGGTGGCCGATCTCTATCATTATTGTAAGTTGATTCATCTTGAGATTAATAAAAGAATACTTTTCCCGTCCCAATGCATGAGTTATATATGATTTATTCGATTTATTCTTAATCTCTAACCCTCAAGTAGAAAAATAGCATGCATGCGTAGTGTTTTGTCTTGATTGCAGGATTGTCTTTGGAAGGAGCAACACAAGCAAACGGACAAAGCGCAACGGAGGATCTACACCAAACATCAGTAAAAAGGTTAGTAGGTCTTTTCCATGCTTGTATGTAAAAAAGGGGTTTGAGTTTTGGGGTGATAGGTTAAAAGTGATTTCTTTAGGGTCATGATCTGCATGCAAGTCTAACCCTAGCTTGCTAGTCCGTAGGGTATTATTTCCCCACAACAGAATTGGTGACTCCACTGGGGATTTACTCTTTGGGGATGGATTTAGTTGAAGTTTTTTGGGTAGTTCAAAGAATTAGATTTTCTGTTTCTTTGTTTGTCTGTTTTCTGTTAGGTCAGAGCTAGCAAGAAACCTGGTTCTTTATACCAGTTTTTCCTTGACTGTTGCTTGACATTAATTATCGGGACACACAGAGGTACACGCGGCCTGCAGAAGGCCTGCACGCGTGTGACCCGCGCCCTAACCTTCTACAGCTCACGTTTGAACGCTTGCTGTGGTGGTTTCAATAGCGTGTAGGAGTCAGAAAGCTTGAGAGGCAGTCTCCCTCTTCCCTGTCAGAATTATCATTCTCAGGGGGCTTTCTAGATCCTGTCTGAGTCTTGCTAGTTCACAGTCTTGTCTCAGTTTGCTTTATTGCATGTTGTTATTCTTTGCAATTATTTTTCTTTTCTGTTAAAAAAGAAACATCCAAGCCTTCAAGAGACCCTGGTTGTCAATACTAGAGGCCTCTTCCAGGTCTGGGCTGCCTGTGTTTAGTTTTTTCTTGGATTTTATACATACACGCGGCCTGTGCAAGTGCAGCCCACGGGTACCCGCACGCTGTTTTAGGTCAGCACGCATTTGAACACGTGCTGTTTCAGTAACAGTAGCGGGCTTGATTGGGTGCTTTTCAATCAGGGTGGGGTAGTCATCCCCTCCTGTGGTGAGAAGTGTTCCTCTCAGGAGTTTGAGTCTAGGGTGGCACAGTCAGTAGGTTAGCGCCTCATACCCTTAGCCTGTTCTTTCTTAGT
Organism: Picea engelmannii; assembly: GCA_009831015.1. Taxonomy (NCBI): domain Eukaryota; kingdom Viridiplantae; phylum Streptophyta; class Pinopsida; order Pinales; family Pinaceae; genus Picea; species Picea engelmannii. Next base: position 10,618 of record ML869327.1, on the reverse strand, counting down.
TGATTGTTGATAGAAAAGATAAAAAAGAAAGATTTTGTTTTATGTTTTTTAGACAAGCGTAGGAGCCGGTGCTTTCTTGATTGCCATTGTGCGTCTTTGCTTTGGTTCTTTGCGATCTGCGCTTTAAGCCATAATTTTATTTTGTTTTCTTGGTTTTGTGCTTATCGACATTTTCCCTTTGTTGCTTCATTTTGCACTTAAATATTTTTTTTTTTCTCTTTTTCATTTGCTTCTTTGTTTGAAGATTGTGTTGCTGCATCAATAGCTAGGAAGAAGTCTTTTTTCATAAGTTTTTTGCAGTGAATTTAGCGCATAAGTAGCTCGCAGATTGAGCGAAATTCCTTTATGTTTGTTGCATGAAATCTTAGAAAATTCAAAAAGAAAAAGAAATCTTTCTTGGTGAAAAGTTGTTGGTTTTTGCATTTTTTGTAAAAGTTTTTGTTTCCAAGCATTTCTTATTCATTTTGCTTTGAGTCTTTACACACCATCAGTTTCACCTTCATACCTTGTGACGTAAAAAAGCCCATAAAAGAAACGCTAAATTAAAATCTATTAGACGCTTTTGTTTGTAGGGTTCATACACTAGCTCGGGACTAAGGCCTTGGAATAGGTTGGAGAGTAAATTCTCCAAGGCCACTCAAACCAAACATTGGAGTCTGTCATAGGGAGTGTAGAAGTCCAGTTACATGAAAGTTATCCGGGACCCCCCTCTAACACAGGGGCTAAACACGAGGTCGCGTAAGGAAAGGTAGCGGAGATAACCCCTCCAAAGCTGGACCAAGCATAGTGGAGAACACATATCAAGGATTTGTTAAGGGATTCCGTCGTTTGCATTTGCCATGGGGCTTCGTGGGTCTCGAATCCGTTCGAGGTCCTCAGTTGTCTTCCAGACCATTTGCTCTCGATACCCTTGACAGGTTTCGGGCTTGATACCCTGCTCATTGTG
>WSFP011441968.1:0-20510 GCA_009831015.1 Picea engelmannii | reverse complement strand
AGGCTAATAATCCTTTCCTTCAATCCTCCATTCTCAATCCACAACTAGGCAATAGTATTTTGCATGGCAACAATTTATGCATAAAGGCGATAATGGGTTCCCTGCGATTTCTTTAAAACTAGATCAATGGTACCCATCATTAAATAGGCTTTAAAACTTCAAATTTATACACAAGCAAGTCAGTTGTCTTCTATCCATTGGTTGATTCTCAACTTGGTTAAGAATACTCACTTCAATGTGCAGTTGACAAACTCAATACAACATCAATATATTGGTAAATAATAACTCCCCAAAGAATATAGATCCCTGGTCTTTTAATTGAATAATAATGAGCAACACATCAACAACAATAGGTTTCGTTCAAAGCTTAAATGACAAAACCAAAAGTGATAATGCAAACAAAAGGGAACAGAACATAGGTCTATTCTTCTACAAAAAAATGCATTATCAATATGTCTTCTTCAATCAATTGAGCACCAATGTACATAAGTAGTAATAACCACTACCTTCAACGTTGAAACCAAATAGGTGTGTTTCAACAATACCAACTTCAAATCAAAATAATGAAATCAAGAAAAGAACTCAAGGTCTTTACTTCGACATTTTATAATCACCATCAACCATTTTATAGAACAAATGTAATATAGTATATTATTAAAGAGTCAATATATAATTGTTGGAAAGGAAACTAAAACATTGAAATATGAATGACCCAATCGACTACACAAGTTGACCCAAACTGGTTTATGTGAACTAGTGATGTTCAATACTTGCACTTGACAATAATAGTGCCACTTACAAACCCCTTTCCATTAAACAAATCTTGAAGGCATCTCATTACCAAGGAGTAGAAATGGAACCAAGGCACCTATGGGTGTTGAGTTCTATATTGAAGTATGGGAGGCACTTAGGTCTACTAAAAAACAACACATTCAGAGTACTGCATAACAAAATTAGGAGCATGAGTGCTTGGCTATATAGGGTCACATGATTGTGCACTTTCATGGGTTTTGGACTGAGAGTTGGACTAGCTACCTAACTTGTTCGAATGTGTGATCACAAAAGGTGTATGAGGCATGATTTGGTATATTTCAAGCCATGATGCAAGTGTACCTATCACTGAGAAGCAATTGGAAGAAGTCAAAGTTGCAAATAGATGGTAAGTCTAAGCAATAGACTAGTCAACATGAATAGATGGTTCATGTAGACATTTTTGGGACGACAACAAATTTGAGTGGGAGAGAATGTAAATCATTTTGTTTACTAGGGTAGACTTAGGTGCCTTACCCTTTAACTACTTTAGAAGATTGTGAAATTTGATGGCATGAAGTCTTGAAGCAAGTGTAATGTAGCACAGTAGTGAGTTTTTTTTCCTTGGGTGACAAGAGCGATGACGAGTTGGCTATAGAGTTGCAAGGGAGAGCACCATGCCTTATGAGAAGGTGCATTGGAGATGGATGGAGAAGTCATTCAATAGAATACATGGAATATAGAATTTGAGCACATTATGGTTGTACGTTGTAGAACGGACATGGCCACCTTGGTCAAGCACATATTGAGAGAATATCTTACCAAAATGTTCAACCTTCATGACATGAGTGCACTTCATGATTTGTAAGGAGTTAGCGAGTGGCGGAGGCTCAACCTGCCACCATATGGTAAGGCCATCTTGGTGGGACGATTAGAGTAGATCACGTTGTTCCATGGGAGCCTTGATTTTGAAAAATATTTAGGGTTGTTGTAGAGACCAAGCTTGGTGAGGAGTCTAAGTGTTGCTAAGAATTAATTATTTATAAGAATTTTGGCAATGTGCTAGATAATGCATTAGATTGTCAATGACTTTACTTTTATATTATGACTTATGGATTGGGTTGCACGTTCTGCAACGTTAAGTAGTCCCAAAGTAAGTATGGGACCTCTAAATTTAACCATTTCAAATAGATGGTTAGGTGAAGATCTTGCATGCGCTAAGGACACCTTGGGCTTTGTGTGCAGGTGTGTGCTCGCACCTTAAGGAAACAAGAACCACCTTAGTTCAAGGAATAGGTTAGACCTTCCTCCCTATATAAAGTCTATAGTGTGGAGTTGGAAGGCAATCAAGCTTGGAGGAGCTTAGAGAAGTTTGACTCATTTCAACAACTAACTATGACAAAGTTTAGTTCAATTGGTTATGGCTACCAATTCCATGGAGTACGACTTAAAGGGTTGAGTCCTTTGATTGAAAAGACCAAAGTGTAGATCACCAAGACTGGGGGTGAAGGCTTGTGATTGGGAGTTTCTTAAGAATTTTAAGGGTTGAAAGGCAATTCTAAGAATAGGATGCAAGCAATAGACTTGGTCCTAGGGAAAAGTTGCAATTTTGAGAAAGTCTTAAAAAGGGAAATTATGAAGTGGTATAAGTCTATAGTAGACTTAGACAATTGAGACAGACTTGGCAAATTGCAAGGCAGATTGTTCTGACGTAGAAGTGAATATGTTCAAGATGGGTAACAATTTCATGGCTAAAGTTTCACTTGAAGAAGTTCGAAGTTGGTGTGGCATACAACTCATAGACCTAGAAAAATTAATTTTATAACCAATTGTGTGACAACAAGTTTAGAAAACCATGGTATGGCATAAGATTGCATGGTCTTCACGTGGATTCATTACTCAGTTTGGGATATCTAAAATAGATGTTAATAATGAGATACAACAAATGAATTTGTAAACATAATTTATTTAATGACATAGTGCAATGAGGTCGGATAACAAAAACCTAACTTGATAATTATTATAACCATTTTAAAAATTAATATGCTCTCCCTTTGTACCTCTCTCTTAAAGATGTAAATGTGTATCTCTCCACTTGGTTGATATATAGAGCCTCACTGATAGATGTCATATTTAGTCTTCTCCAAAATCAATCTCTATTCAATGGAGAGTATATTGCTTCTAGTTATCATTTGTATTTTCATAAAACACATATTAGATTTAGTTTGGAAATTGAATGTAGGGATCAAGACCTCACAATGTTCAGTCTATGGGATTTAACATGTCATTACTATTATTGTGATCGAGCATAAGTATAATTATCTATCGGTGTGGCTTATAACAAGTCTATGTAGAAATGAACATAAGTAATATTATTTATCGTTATGGCTTATAAAAAGTCTATAGACGTAAACAAGTCCCAAGGTACAATACTAGTTTGTTTCTGATTGGAATTTGATTAATAATATTTATATATTGTATTGGTTTAAAGGTACTAGTAATCAAAACTACATAACATATTCATCTATGGCTAATGTTGGCCCATCCAAGAACTAGCAACTAAGTTTGTCCCTCCAAGAACTAGTAACAAAGGAACAATATATACTCTATATTAAGATGTCTAAAGAAGATTTATTAAAAACTTTTGAAAATCCAAATGGCCAAAACTTTGTTGAAACTTACTATGAGCATTGAAAAATGGTAAGTGATACGGACAAGACACAAAAACTAAGCAACATACTTTTAGATTTTATATCATTGCCTTTAAGATATTGTCCAATCTAACATTGCAAAGACCAAGATATCTCGTAACATGCCTTAAAATCGCATTGAGTCTACATTGTACCAAGACAAAGCTCATTGATCATGATTCATATATTTGACAATACCCAAAGTTAATAACACACGAGTGGCTTTCCATTTCGTAGAACTAACTACAATTTAATTATAAATTCAAAAGGCAGGGATTGAGTTACTTTGCAGTTCTTGTCCTTGTTCTATAATTATAGTGTGCATGCTTTATATTTATAATAAGGGAAAGCTATCAAGTTGTTAGTCCATGTTTTTTAATCTATATAAAATCTCAATCTTTAGGTATTGGGCACCTAGCATTAAGAATATTTTACTCTATAATATTATTCTTACAAAGTTCTTTGTCTTTGTAATCAACATGATTTTTCAGTGTTTTTGTGAAACGATTGACTAAAGACATTATATATTAAGGTGTTCGTTCTTCGATTTTTTTTTCATAGATATTATTGTGCATGTATTAACCAGCCATAATGACTAGCACACGGGCTTGGAATTTGACATCCCACATGACATTTTTTTCCTTTTTAGATGTATTTGACATGTGAATACAAAATCCACACATCAACATCTACCGGCATAAAAAAAAATATGAACCCATCAAATCAACGTTCCACTCCATAGCGTACCCATCATAAATTCTAGGTACTTAGTTTACTATGGATATAGTGTGTAACCTGCCTAGGAGGTGCACTAGACATGGTTTGTTTGAGGAGTAAATATAACTAATTAAACGAAATTTAATTAGTTTGAGACTCTGAGTCCACAAACAATGTTAATGGTAAATTGAATATCTAGTTGGATCACATTTGAGCCATATATTGGAGAAAAGTACGAGTCATTCCTTCATGTAGCACACAAAAATTTTCTTCCTCCATTTTGAAATTATACCTTTATCCAAGCGGGTGGATGTTCTTCCTTGCCCCCCGCTTTCTTAGTGAGTCTAGTTTGGAAGGATTAGCCAGGTATATAATTCTGGAACTCAGGTATTTTTTAAATGAAACGGGTTAGGAGATATTTCCTCTCCTTCGTAAAGCCAAGAATTCTTTCCGGTTACAACGAGGAGTCATCCAATGAGGATTAGTTTTCCTAACAAGAAGCTTGAGTTGAATCCCTCAGATATTTATGACAATGTTCTTCTGCTTATCGATCCAGATTTCTCATTCCTGGATATTGACAATTGTGCCATGATTTTGGACTCGACATTGGATTACATTATATTTGATTTGTTCCTTGACGCTCCATTCACACCAGAGTTTTTCAAGATCAAAGAAGCCATGGATGTGGACAAGATGAATCCTCCAAGAAAAACAAACATCTCTCAATTAACCACAACTTTGTTATGTTAAGATTGGGATATTCCCTGGGACTTATGACTTCGGCGGAAGTGGAGCTCCTACCACCCTTAATCCGAGCGAGTTAAAATATCTTAAACCTCTTACAATAATGAAGTTGCTCTTACAATGATTAATATGTTTGTTATTAGTATTGTATAGGTCACTCCTTAAGTTGTGAGTACACATCAACTTATTATCAAGTAACCTACTCAAATTTACATATAACAACACACACAAAAATTGACATTCACAAGTCTACCTAAAACGTAAAATGACGGGCATGAAAAAAAAATGACCATCATTAAATTTTCACTTGATAGACAAGATAAATTTAAAATTACAGACCTAGTAACACATATCAACCTCACCAATGAAGCTCAAAAATCCACAAAGGAGACAACCAGGGGAGGCACATTTTTTGAAGTAACCTCATAGTGACCTACTTATGACCTAGTCATCCACCCTTCACTGAAATGTTACAAATGGCATGTATTAGGTTTCCATAGCACTCCTCAACATAGGAAAACCAATGAAGCAAAGTGATCCATCATTGCAAAAAAGAGAAGACAACAAGCTAATCAATTTGAAGTAAGCACAAATAAAATTATTTGTCAGCATTTAATGAATTATTTAATACATCCTTTTGTTGAACTTTCAAATTCTAAAAAAAATCTGAAGTTACACCTCAAAGAATTCAATTCAATGATGAAAAATTTTAATGGGAAAGCTTAAGGTTGAACCTTGGCAATGACAACATTTGTCTAATGCTTACTTTTTTCTTTGTCTAGTAGTATAGATATTAGATATTTGTTCCATTGCATCCAAGGCTTTGTTGTGGCGACATTTGTTTAAGTGTTGTTTTTCTCTTAACAATACACTATGCTAATACCAACACATTGAAATCTTTATTGGGAAATTAATACAAATGTCCAAGCTTGGGCAAAATCTAATTTTGATGTAAATTTTGGCAATGTTTTGTTGCAGGTATGGGAACAACAAATTTTCAAACTCATAGTTAATAATATATAAATGAAATCATACACACAGACACACATAAATGTCAAGTTACATTGTATTAATATTAATATATATTATTAATATTATTTAAGAATAATATAATATAAGGGGTGGAAAGTGTGGGAAGGATTCTTTTTTATTCCCGGAAAAATGAGGAAAGTGATTTTCCTTGGGGTTTAGGGATCGCATCAAGAAATGAGGCAAAAGCCTTAGTTGTATTCCAAGGAATGTAGAGATCGAATGCATGTGGGGTTAAGTTCATTGCAATTGTTGGGGACTCTTCCATCATCATCAGATTCCTTTGTAATCTCCCTATCCCTCATTCAATTGGATTAAAAAGAATAACTCAGAGAATTATAGGCCTCACATAGAAGTTTGAATCCAATTCTTACATCTAGGTGCTACAAACTCTCAATGAATGGGTATATTATCTAGCTAATAAAGGTGCAATTCTAGAAGAAGGATCGCTTAGTGTAAAGTGGGGGTATCAACTAACATACCGCTCCCATGAATTAATTGCAAGGATAATAATTTCCATTCATGGTGGACATGTGGAAGCTCATGAAAGGAGGCTAGCATGTCGAGTTACAACCACCCTTCCTACCTTCAATTCCATGCACCCTTTCAACAATGGAGAGTGTTATATAGAAATTTGGGTGTTTGATTTTGGATTCGTGGAGGATCATCTGGCTCTTGTAGCAGCCTCCATCTCTATTCAAAATCATTCTGCATCAAAATGTTCTCTCCTCGATGTTATGGGATGGTTCTTTGTTTTGAAGGTTAACCGTATTTGGGGTAGTCTACTATATAGTACTAGGTATGGCACATTGCCGCAATAGAAGATGTGTGTTATGTAAGCTTGGGGACCTTCAGTGGAACATGAGAATTTATGAGAAAAATATTTGCAAAGGATCGACAAGAGGTGCTCAAAATGACCCTACATTGGAGTAATTAGCATTAGATGGGGACAAACACTTGATGGTGGATGCATAAAATAGGGCAAGGCATGTGACTTAAACTAGGGTGAAAATTTGAACCTTGAGGGAGATGGAGAAATAATGGTGGGAGCTCATGCTATCTCAAGAAGAATGAATTAGGAAATAGAAGAAAAATGGAAATTAGTGGTCACCAGGGTTGATGACTTTGAAATATTTATGAACTTTCCCAAAGAGGGTCCTCTACACAATCCTCCTCCTACAACCGACACAACGACTCTATTTGGGTCCCGAGTAGTAAAAAAGTAGAATAATATGGAAGTGACTGCAACATCTCTGGAGCTTGTATCTCAACCTGGAATATGGAGCAACAAGAACATTTCAACCGAATACTTTTAGGTGCAAGAAGGAGTTATCCATGGGCCATGTTTTTAAATATTCAATTAATATTGAATGTATTGCAATTTTTTGCTCATTTTGGGTTAATATGTAAGACAATATATTTTTTCCAAGGAAAATAATCATAACTATATTTATAATAAAAATTACATTGTCATATTCCTCAAGGATTTCAAAAAAGAACATGTATGTTGATTGGACATAACATCTTTGCATACATACCTGTTGGCAGCCAATTCACATTTTCCCATTGTCTTATAAGCTGCCTACACTAATGTTTTGCAAACATCCATTTTCGTCGCAATTGTCAAATAAACGACACTTTTATTTTTGCGACATTTGCACATTTACCTTCGTTTTGTTTTCACGACTGTAAGCGTGAAAACTTGGTCTTTCAAAGTTGCATTAAAATCATTATTGAACTGTCATTATCTTCCTTGTCGACATGCCTATTGAGCTTATATTTTACTTATCATTATACAGTCGGCTAGACCTTTTGATTTGCACTCGTTGGGCATTTTTTGACTGATTATGTATGTTCGTTTCATTAAATTGCGATGCACTAACATTTGGATTTACATGTTAATTGATCAAATTACTTTGCACATTGGTTTCATGAAAATATATAGGTGTTATGGTTAAACCTTTGATATATTACATTTGATATGACACCTAGTTTCAAAAACACATGGGTTAAACCCTCGATATGAATCGATACATCGCATGTCTCATGGTCAAAGCATTGGTATCGGTTTTGATTTGTATGTTGGTGTTTAAAACTATGGCATAACTTTGATTGCGCGCATTGTTTTAATACACTTACCATTGGTTTCATCGGGCGGGCAAATGATATGATTGTTAAACCATACAATAGTGGGTTGAACAACTATAAGCGTCGACGGTTGTACCATTAGCAATAACTATTATGCATGGCCAGCAAATAAGCTCCACCACCTTCGCACGATGTCATTAATGCCTATCCCTTATCCCTGTTAGCATCGGGTAACCCTTTGTGCACTCTGCTCCTGTGTGTGCTATGATCCAAACCCTGGACTTACCGTGTGCTCGGCTCCATGGCACCAGTCGTGCGAATCGAGTCGAACGGTAGCCAAGCCTTGCTACTATTCGACAATGCCCGAAAAGACTTGGAGGATAACGGTTGGCTCACCTTCGTGCAGAGGTTTGAGGGTTTTAATCTAGTTGTGGCACAACAGTTCACCTTGACTTTTGATGGATGTAGAGCCAAGGTGGGCGACATTCAGTTGGAAATCAATGAGGAATTTATTAGTTCTGCTACAGGGTTACCTACCACGGGCCAGCGTTGGTTCAAAAATTCGAAAGTGGAAGAGGTGCCTTGGCCACTTCTGTTCATCTCGCGCAAAGTCACATCTTGTGACAGAGGTATGCCCATATCCATGCTTAAACCACGATGGCATGACCTTTTGATAGTAGTCAGACAATTCGTGACCTGCGAGGGTCGATATGGACTCGTTTTTCTCTACCACCTGCGTTTGTTAATGAATTTTATGGGATACCCGTTGAATATGCCCTTTTACTTCCAGCATAGCCTATTTAAAATGTCGAAAAGGTTTAAAAGGGAGAAGGCTGACAGTACCCTGTTCCACCATGGACTAATTAAACTTATCATTGTTCATCACTTAAGTCTCCACGGTGATAGCTGGCGAGCTTTTATCGCTCGAAATGGTTTTGATGATACAGACCCTGTCCAGATTGACAAGCCTGTGGTTAATGAAACCAAGGTCGAGCCACCCATGCCCTTCCATGTCTTACTGCCTTCTCCTAAGCTTTCGGTCGAACTTGATATTGACTTACCAGACGTTATAACTGAGAAGGCCGAGGTTATTAAAAATCCTGTAAGAAAAAAGGCCAAGGCAAACCCTACTGTTGAGGCCAAGGGAAAAAAGAACGCTCGACTTATCTCGAGAATGGCTAGGAATAAGCCTAAACCTAGTGTTGAGCAGAAGCCCACAGTCCTTAGTGAGGATTTCGACTCTGACATAGAACGTTTCCTAGCCAATGAGTACCCTTACTCACAGGGTCTGTGTTCCAATCCGCCTTATGACTTCGTGTCGAATCTGCCCCCTTGCCTAAAGAATAATCCCAGTTACCCAGGGATCAAACTACCTAACGAAACCCTCGGCAATGTAACCAAACCCTCACCTGCACTTTCGAAGCCCACACAGTCGTCCTGTGACCAATGCGATTTGTGGTTGGAACGATACTATATAGATGTTCCCCTACTTCAATCAAAAATCCAATCATTGGAAAATCAAGTTGCAGTATTGACCAGCCAAAGGGACAAACTTCAAGCAACTGATAGGAAGCAGAGAAACATTGGTTCTATCGTTTTCAAGAATGTTGAATCGGCTACAGCCGTTGTCAACTCCAAAATGTCATGATCAAGTCGTCTACTCGTCATACAGGTATGAATTTTGATATCATTTTCGTTTTGTAAATTCCTCGGATTAATACAATGATTTGAATTTGGTTTTTGAATAGCTCTGTTTATCTTTCAAAATGGCTCTGTCATAATGTGTTCATCCTGTATATTGTTTTCTCTTTGCTAAAAATAAATGGAATTTCGATTTGGTTACATGATTTGCTCATACCCAGTTTAGTCACTGATAGATTTTATCGGATTTCATTGATTTTCGATTGGATTTGATTTGTTCGTTTGTTTGATTGAGTTAACGAAATTGATGGTTTGTTGTCAAGTAAATTTGTTTGTATCCGATTTGAACAGGAAGTTTTTCATACTAGATTTAGAATACGATCATGTTTTGATTTGATTTCATTATGGTTAGTTTGTATGTTGTGATTTTGGAACGACTTCATGAGTTTGAATTGACGTGATGAAATCTTATAAATCAGGAATACAACTCTGATCGTTTCCAATTGGAAAAAACGGCTCTGTTTTTATGGAAACAATACTCTCATTTAAAGCCTGTGCAAATGATATTCACACCCGAAATATGGAAGGTTTTTTATTAGCAATGATTATGTTAAGCTCCAACTGTTCGATTTGCTTGATTGGATTGTTGTGTATCTTCAGTTAGTTCGATCATTTTCATGAGTTGGATTTGTATCATAAATGCTGCTCTGTTTGATTTTAATTTGCAAAATGAATTGATTGACTTTGTTATCTTTATCAAATCCAGTTATAATTCATTTGAAAGAAATGATTTTGATCAGAGGTCAATCGATTTTTGTTTACCCCAATTTGCAATAACAAACGATCGGATAATTCTTACGAACTCTGTTACCAACTAATTAATCCTGTTATGATTTCATTTGAGTTAATTTACGCGCCAGTTTGAGTTAATCCGCTCGTGACATGAATCGTTTGTTATACGGTTATAACGATTTGAAAATGATCTTGTTTGGATTCGATCGTGTCTCTTGTTTATGAGGAAGCATTACAATTGCCTATGATTTGTTTTAATATATCAATTTCAATTTGATATGAAACGATTTCATTGTTGTTCGATATGATTTTGTTCACCCGACTTTGTGGCAACAAACGAAACAGAGTACACTTATCTCTGTAATCAGTTGATTGATCTTGGACTTGTTTGATTTCAAAACGGTATAACAATTTCAATTTGAATGATTCGTTTTCAAATAGCCATTGGATGCTAATTGAATTTAATTCTTTAAAAGATTTTGAATTGATTTTAATGTTGATTCTGTGTCTTATTTAGACCAGCTACAGAATCGCAAGATTCTGTAGCTAGTCTATAGAATTAAATCTTTTATCATTTTATTAATAAAATACCCTTCTAACTTGTCCATTTTGAACACCTTTCAGGTACATCCGAATTGCATTGGATATGCTGGGCAGTCTAGGAGATATTTGTGTGTTTTAGTTTTATTTTAGGTTCCTAGTTTAGTCAAACTTCGGATATCTTCCCAGATTTTTTGTAAACAGTTTGATAACTTCGACAGGGATGTTTTACCATGTAAAAGATCTTTAAATATTTATTATTTTTTGTAATAAGGAGCATCCTTACTTGTGGGAGAAAGCGGCTATGGATTTCTAATACAAACTGAGACGAGAATTGATGTTATTGCTACAACTTTCGCTTTCATAATATCAATCTTTTGTTTCAAGTTTATGCATGTCGCTTTGCAGTTGATTATAGACTACTTTAGCTATCATAGTCTATTGCAGAATGATATGATTTAATTAATGTCTCATCCATATCTGATTTTTTTCAATATTTAAAAATACAACAATTACTTTATTCAGTTAATGAATGACAGATTTCTCTTCTTCATCAATTGAATTATTTCGTATAGATCTTTGCATACGTGTTTATCTAATTGTGAAGATTTATAAATCATAAGATTGTAGTAAATTTTTATGTCTTGTTTGTCCTGTAATTATATTGAAGAGCACTGCAGCTATCGTTTACGAGAAGCTCCTGGATAATTCGGTGCGGGTTTTCTCCCTCCGATCAGCTAAGACAATCATCATACATAGGACAAACCTGGAGCGTTTCTCCAGGTCAGTTTGTGATTTATTTTTGTTAATTTGTTTAGTATAATTTAAGTAGTTTAATTAGATATATGTTTAGTTAGATGAATAGTTAGAATTAGTGTATTAATTGTTTAGTTTAGTTAGTTTTTGTTTTATTTCTTGTTCATAAAAATATAAAATCAACAAAAAAAAAATATCTCTCTCTGCCTTAGGACAGAATGCAAATGAGTTTTTCAGGTTTTATTCAAATCTATAAATTGTAGATATTGTACATTTTGTGAATAAGTTATATTTCCATTAGTAATTAGATAGTTAATTAGTTAGAGTTAGTATAGTATTAGTTAGTAGATTGTATATATAGAATAGTTAGATTAGTTTGTTTGTTTAATAATTAGTTTTAGTTAGATTAGTTTATTAGTTTGTTTTATTTATTTTTAGTTAGATTAGTTTAGTTTGTTTTAATTGTTATTTTTAGTTAGATTAGTTATTGTAGATTAGTTTTCTTTTTTTGTTTTCTTAGGACCTTAGATCGGCTAACGGAGCCGCTAAACCCGTCAGGGTGGTTCATTCCAAACGACTTGGGTTATTAGACAACCCCGGACCGGTTCCACTCTCTCAGTTGACGGACGGTCATTTTCGCCCATCAACAATACCTTACATCTCATAAACCTAAATAAAAAAGGAAATTGTTGCTTGACTTGAAACAACATAGATTACATATTTCAATAGCTAGATCTGAAAATTGTCCACTATCACAAAACCCTGAGCTATATCAACAACAAAATATGAATATTCATGGCCTTAAGAGACAAAAATACATATTTTCAAATATCAGAACCAAGAATCTATCGAATGTAGTAATTTTATAGCTAGGGTGCATGAGAAAAATCACTTGTATGCCCATCCTAAACAATGGATATTGTCCAAGTACATCGATCCAGACCCAATGCCTCTTTTGAAAGGACACTTGATACTTTGTTCATGTTCTTGTATATCTAAGACAATGTAATGTGTGAGAAGGTTGTCATTTGTTGTTGGATATCATTAAAAAGTGGTTGTAAAGTGAAATTTCTGAGTGATGCTTCCTTTTGTAACCATTGAATAACCAGTAGTGAATCCCCAAAAATTTGTAGTTATGTAACGCCATATTTTTTAGCCAAATATAGAGTTAATTTGAGAGAAAATAATTCACAATAATTGTTAGTTTCCTACCCAATCCTAGCTTTGAAGGCTATACTATGGTTTGAGGAATGATACAGGATCCCTCCTAAACCTCCTTTTGGTTTATTCCCTTGAGAGGCACCATCAAAGTATGCCCAGAGAATGTCCTTATTGATGACTTCTTCTTTTGTTCCCTTTATTTTTTGTTTTTCCTCTACACATTGATATGCATTTAGCATATTTAGACATTGGATTACACATTTGAGGGGAAGCATCTCATGTCCTTCAAATAGCTTCAAGTTTCTAGCATGCCATATTCCCCAAGCATATATTTAGTGGAAGATATTTGATCTTCTCTGTATCCGTGTTCATAAACCAAGTCTCGAAGGCTTCTTTAGTACATCCTCTTCCCATACATTCATTGACCATGTCATGTAGCCAACTTCTTTCCATGTCTCTTTAAATAAAGGACAAGTCATAAGTAAGTGATCAATTATTTCCTTTGCTTCTTGGAATAAGCTAGACCAACCTAGGTCAACAAAATTATTTTTTGTAGAACCTCCCATGTTGAAGCCTTGTTATTTAAGGCCAACCACATAAAAAAAAAAATTTTAGAGGGGCACCTTAGCTTCTAGATGATTTTCCACCACCAAATCAATTGGCCTCTGAGCCTTCCTCGGCAAGGGATCTCTATCCTAGTTTGGGCACATAAGTCCTTGTAGGATTGAAAGACCATAACAATTGGTCATCTTCTTCCCCTATTTTGACATTTCTATCTTTCAAAGAATATGTGTATGATTTCCATGTTTTTTCTAGTTCTTGTCCCAAACCTATCTCCTCCCACGTGAGCCAATTTTGTTGTATATTCGTAGATCTCTCCCACCTCACAATCTATCTTAGTGAAAAGTTCCCTTTGTTTCTTAATTTGTGTGCCACATGAGGGGGTAATATGTCAAGACCTTTACTACCTATTCATGGATCAAACCCAATCTAAAACTTATCCCCTCTACCCACCTTCCAAATTAGCTAGTGACCAACTAGCTGGAAAGTTGAGTTCATAGCTTTCCAGATAATCGATGCATTATGCACCTATTTTACTGAATTCCTAACGATTTCCTCAACTATGTATGGGTACAAATACTTAGCTATGATTACCTCGACCCACAACCCTTCACCTTGTACTAGCCTCTATAATTTTTTTGTAGCTAAGGCCTTGGAGAAGAGGAATATGTTTTTTAGGCCCCATCTTCCCTTTACTTTTGGAGCAACCAATTTTTTCCAAGAAGGCAGCACAAGACCTTTCTTTTTGTTATCTCCTAACCAGATGAATTTTAGCACAATTTCCTAATTTTCTCATATATTCCTTTTAGAACCCAGGCCAATGAAATCTAGTATACTAGTATGGCTTCTAGTACTAATTTAACAAGTATTAGTATGTACCCTCTTGATATCCATTGATTGTACCAATGGTTTATCTTCTTTTCTACTTTGGAAACTAACCATTGTCAGTCATCTTTTTTTGTACAAATTTGGTTTCAAATGGAAC
Source organism: Picea engelmannii (assembly GCA_009831015.1). Classification (NCBI taxonomy): domain Eukaryota; kingdom Viridiplantae; phylum Streptophyta; class Pinopsida; order Pinales; family Pinaceae; genus Picea; species Picea engelmannii. The sequence continues at coordinate 6,056 of WSFP011441968.1, read as the reverse complement.
CCCAAGTAGTTTATTCCTTGATCCATATCATTCACTTGGTAAGGAAATAATTGGGAGAAATACCCTTGCTCATGCTCTAGAATATCCCACACTGACAATATGGATTCGTCTAGATTTATTATCATACCAATAGCTTTGCAGAATAATTCCATAATATTTTTAAAATTCTCAACTATCCTTCTAGAACCTTCATAGAAAATTATGATATCATCCATGAATAGAAGATGTGTGATGTTGCAAGCAGGACCAATGCAGATCCCTTTGAAGCTGCCATTTTATGATGCCTCCTTTAATAATCTACTCATTTTTTTGGCTATCAAAATGAATAGGAGAGAGGAGAGGGGGAATCCTTGTCAGAGGCCCCTACCTAGTCTAAAGAAGGGGGATCTTGCCTCATTTATTAGAATAACAAAGGATACAGAGGTGATGAAACTGATCACCCATACCCCAAAGTTATGAAAAAAAACTATGTGAATAAGGATCAATCTAAGATAAATCAACTTACCTTTCCATAGGCCTTGGAGAGGTCCACACCATCAAACTTTGATTTTTGGTCTTGATCGAGCGTAGGATTTCCTATGATATCCCCACTACCTCATGGATTTTTCGACCTTCTACAAATCTAAATTGCTCACTCAAAATCTGTTTTGAAAGGACCATTTTGAGTCTTCTTACTATGACCTTTGAAATGATTTTGTAGATACAATTGCATAAGGATATTGGTTGAATATTTTCAAAGGTAGTCGGATTATCCTCTTTTAGGTTCAAAGCAATAAATCTACTATTATAAGAGCCATACAATTTTCCTGTGTTTCTAGTAGTCTCCACCACCCTTCTCAAGTCTCCTTCAATGAATTCATAACATCATAGAAATAACTCTACAAGTAGGACATATGTCTTGGGATGCTACCTGTCTGACATACTTGACTCATAAGCATGGAAACATAGTATACATGAACATGACTTTGTTTATTGATTTCTTGTACTTGTTATAGTTTGCCTTCTAGATTGTTTGCTTGCAACCATTCTGACTCTATCGATTATGAATGGGTAAGTGTAAAATGGAACAGAAGAGCTTGCCTTCTAGACTGTTTTGCTTGCAACTATTTTGAGAATCCCTACATTATTGATGTCTAAATGGCATATGGGATGGCTATTCTATCTTCCAAGTTCATTATAGTTTATTGGGAGTCTGATATGGACACAATATTAAGTTTTCTGGTAGAGAGGCAAGGCTTCAAGCTACTTTAATTCTAGGAGCTTTATATAGCTCTAGAAAGGTAACTTTTTGTTCTATGCACAACGTATCTTCCAATTGTATGCAGGATGTAATCGCATCACGTCCTTTTGGGACTTTGTATATTGTGCAAGCAAATTCTGGCATGCCTTGTGGGATGTTGCATGATGTGCATAGACAATCTTACATTCCTTGGGATGTTGCACGGTGTAAATGTGGAGTCTTAGTTGGATTCACTTTAGTGTTTCTAGTATTTTGTGTTAAGGTTTTTGCTATGTCCTCCCTTGCATAGGGGTTTTAATAGTTGTGCAGTTTTTGGAAAGTATGGTAGGATCTTAGTGTCAAATACTATTGGTATTCTAGTTTGGGAATTCTTGTGTTGTATTCTTAGAACATGTGTAAAATTGATGTTTTTGGAATATTAATTTATAGAAATTTTATCAGAACCGTTACATTAAATAATAACTATATCCTATTGATTACATAGAATTGCAATATGCCTTGGGCCAATTTTTTCACCTTATATGTCTAGGTGTTTCACCTTACACCTTGCACTTGTATCTTTTATCATAGAAAGGTTATGTAGATAGATAGTGCTAAGTGTGATTTTGATTTCACATTGAATGCAATTTCATCTCGTGTGTCACAGTTGTAGCTTTTAGCATAGAAAGGCTAAGTAGATAGTGATAAGTGTGATTACCATGACCTAACAACTTGGAGCACTATATGCTAAGCACAAAATATTATGTTCAACATTCTAATGTTGTTTAGACTATCAAATTAGTTGGGTCTAAATTGTGCCAATATAGCAGTGGTTTCTTAGCTAGTAAATTTAAATTAAACTCATTGTTTTGGGGTGGTTCCATCTAATTTTGGTTTAATAGTCACAATATAAGGTTCATAAGAAATAGCCTTAGGGACAATTGGTTGATGTTGATAGGTGGTTTGAACTATGGAGTAGGTTTCTATAGCTTTATTTAGACTTATAGCTTGAGGCACAGGTCTTGACTCTCACCATATTGGTCTATGCTTTGATGAAAGCTCTACAACACTAGTTGTTGCTAACTTTGGGTAAATCTCTATATACTATGTGTATGCTTTCTATTTTGTTTAAGAATATAATTGCATTGATTCACTGTAAAGGTTTAAAACTTGCACTTTTATACCTATTCTTTTTTTTTTTTTTTCCTTCATGTCTCTAGAATTGTTTCCCATCTTGAAGGTTACCTCATCCAAGGATATAGAACTTATATATATTTCTTCCTCTTGTGATATTACCTCATATCAGTAAGGTCATATGTATTTGCAAGCTCAACAGTGTTGGTTGACCATGTCTAGGGGATAATGTCTTCTAAACCTTTATTTTCCAAAATGGAAAGTAGTTAAAGTATTGGGCTTTGCCACTGCTTCCTTAACATCTTTAAAGTTGTAAATTCCCATATTGAAAGGAAATGGAGGCCATGGAGATTTCTTATCTTGAGAAAGTGTTGCTCTAAATCCATACACAAAGGTTTGGTAGGTCACTTCTTGTAACACAAGCTTATTTGGAATGAACTTTGGGAGCAAATGCAGAGCTTTGATAGCTATGAAAACTCAGATGTATGTCCCTCTATTGGTGATATACCAGTCATCATTTTCTCCAATTTCTTGCATGGATTTGTCTGACATACACTTTGCAAGGGCATAGAAGATCAATTGATAAAGTGGAGCTATAGATTGCTCACAAATTTATGTGTAATGAATTCTATATTGGTGCTCCCACAAGTTCTAACAGTAAATGTGAATGGGAGCCTCGCTTGGTTGCTAATGACAACCCATTCTAGGGAAATAATTGACCATGCAGGTAATTTCAAGAAGGTATGATGACCTGAAGGACACTAGGTGTGTCCTTGGGGTTGTATGTTTTGCCTTGGAGATGGAATGACCCATGGAAGCTGATAGAATGGCACCCCAATTGAAAATGGTGCATGTTTTTGTTACTGCATATATCATTGGGACCCAAGACTCCTTGAATTGAGTAGCATCCACCTCCTTTTATAATATGTTGATGAAGAACATAATGATCTTGAAAGGAGTCCTCAATAGGTTGGTGGGACACATTCATATCCTTATGGCCCTGGAGACTTTGGGTTTCACCCACTAGCTCTTCATGACGTCCTTATATTTCAAAGGGAGTTGCAACATCTAGTCATCATCGACGTCTACTTCAAGTGGTGCAAATTTGTAGCATACATCTAAGGCCAATGTCTGAAAGGAAGTTATGGCCTTCATGTTTGTATCTTTAATCAATTGATTATCAATTTTAGCCTCGTTGATGAACCAGGAGATGACCTCTACACAAGGAAAAACAACAAGTCCGACAACTACTCTATGACGATGTGATTGTTTGATAGATTGGTATACACCAACATCAAGTTTGGTGTTTCCATGGAGAAGTGGCAGCTCTAGTAATTTCTCGTATCATAACATTTAATATAAATCTCACCATATGTAGACTATTCATACATCCATGCAGCATCTCGTGTCTCCACAAATAGGCCAAAGGATGCCAATATCTGCTTTTATCTCTGCGGCTTCCTCTCGGTTAGGGCTTAGCTCAATCCCATGTTCCTTTTGTTTCCTGGATCATTTGGAAGCCATGTATGGGTCCTATAACTCATCCATTTCAACAATAGGAAACATTAGTGATGTTAGATATAAAACATAAATAAAATGTCTATATAGGGAGAGATCTTTCTAAAATAGAAAAACATGGGAGTTGGCAAGTTTCTTAACTTCAATGTCAAGTGTTTCAAGAGAATTTTTTGTCACTATGATAGCCATTACAATTGCATCCTATGTAGATCTGGTGAGTCTAGCATTTTAAATATTAGTTCGAGGTGATGGTAGCAAGGGGAAGATCGAATGGATAAGGTGATGGGTGCGCACATTTCCCACTTGTTTGAATCTCATATTTTCCCCATCTTTTCACATCTAGAGTTTCCTTTGGATTATGATTTAAGGATCCACGTTAGGTTTTAGTCATGTAGAAGAGGAAAAAACTACTCCTATTGTCAAACACGAGTCGTGGGTTGGGTCAACCAGTGCATATGGAAAGAATGTTGTTCAAATTTGGTTCATAATTTATCTAATTCGACAAAACCTTCTCATTTCAACATACCTTGTTTCTCATCTCGATGCTTCATTAGTTCAATTAATGGAACAACCATTTTGGTATTTTTTAGTTCAACTCCTAAATCATATGAGTTTCAAGACAATATGGTTTCATGTTTGCTTAGGTATTGATTCTTCAAATAAAGTTCCTAGAAATTTGCCAAAATCCAACCCCTAGAAGTCAATATTGATGGATGTAATACAAAAGGATTTATCATATGCAACCATCCTATAGGTGGTCAGTCAAGCTCCATAGGAAACCTACGTTATGTAGAAATATCAAGGGGTTTTCATAAACTAGGGTAGAATGATATGTGAGACTACAAAGTCTTAGGCTTGACGAATCTAATGAACTCTTTGTTGATAGATGGCTTTTGATATGCTCAATTGAGCGTATGGAGAATAGAACTATTAAAAGAAGGAATGTTTGCCATTTCCCAAATTTAAATTATTTTATTGTGTTGAGTGGTCAAGTGGCAAGGGAGGTGTGTAAACGGTTCTCTAATAGCCAATTGGTAAACTAAAACAAGGAAAGAATCATATTTCATCTTGGAATACGATCCTTACCTCAAATGGTGACAATTAGTCATTCGTGAGTGGATGGTATGAATCCCTTGGATCGTGGCAAGCTTTGAGAATCTTCAAATGCTTTAGGAGCTTGGATAGTAATGATGCACTTGAGGAAATTTTGTCTTTTCACAAACAATAGAATGAAAATAAAATCAGCCCAAAATGATTTTTATAAAGGATTTTGGCCCTTTTGGCACCTTTTGACTTTTTTTGAAGGGAAAAAAATGGCCTTTTGTAGCACACATTGAAATTTTGCAGGCTTGCGATGTGTCGCAACTCGAGAAAGTTTCATTCCATGTTACTGTTATCGCTCAGTTTGTAGTTTAGGTCAAGTAGTTGAAGGATAAGGGTCAAATTGGCGTAACAGGAGCTTCCCCATCCACTATCACCTCGATGGGGGGCTCTTTCTATTTAGGGTGGCTAAGCCCAAGGGAGATGTCCCTGGCAATCTGGGGTTTTGAAAGGAAAAAGGGCTCAAAGGATCAAGGCTAGTTTCCCCTTCACAGATTACCACCAAGAAGATAGTCAATTGAAGAAGAAGCACAGAGAGGGCACCTGCTTATGAGACAAGACAACAATGAAGCTAATACATGCAGTAGTGGTTAGTACTTCATAGATCAATAACTATCTATATTTCAGTGTATATGAACATATATAACAATAAATATTGACGAAGTCAATGTTTGCAATAATGAAAATGGCAATATAAAGTCACTTATCAATAAATACTAGAATGATATAGCATCAATAAAAATGATCAATCCTTGAATTAACTCAATGCATTAAATATCATCAAATGCTCATATATAACAGAGTGATGCGTCAATATCCTAAGGATGACGTCAGACTTCTTCTAGGGTTAGTGCAATAGACAAAGAAAGCCAACGTTTTGTTATTTGGCCAATGAAAATTATCAATGTATCAATGTCTATCATTGGACGATCAAGCCACGGTATTTTCTATCAACCAAAAGCTTAATAAAGGCATGACGTCATCATTTTCTGCTAGGTTAGTAGACATTAGGGTTAGTTAGGGTTTCAAAGTTTGAAAGTTTAAAAATATTGTTTTTTGCACAACAAGCTCAACGTTGGAGAGA
>ML869326.1:9137-23304 GCA_009831015.1 Picea engelmannii | reverse complement strand
ATTTCCCCAATCCTAGCTTTACCACTCCTCCTCTGGCTATTGTTGCCACTTCCGCACAGAGAGAAGCATTTGCTGAATCAAGCCCGTTAGCCTTCTCCATAAATCTTGCATTGTTCCCTGGAAGCTCATTCCCAGTATCCCCTTTTTGAAATCCTTCTCCTCCAAGTTCTCCTCCACCTAATATTCCTATGGCAGGAGCAAATCCCCCCATGACCAGAATAGAGGCTATTATAGTTGCTAGGTATGCTCCCCTTGTGTTACCTCAGCCTCTTAATGCCCTTCCAGCAAATGGCTACCTCAAGCATCTACCCAAGTTTACGGGCGAAGGGGACATAGCTACAGAATAACACCTTGAAGCCTTCTACAATTTTACAGATGCCCATATTATCATGCATACAGATGTATGGATGAGGATTTTCATCCATATTCTTGAAGGCGAGGCTATAAAATGGTTTAGGGCCCTACCTCCTGGATCTATTGATGGGATTGAGGCTTTGGATAGTGCCTTTTTTAGACAATGGGGAGACAAAAAGGAATTCATGTATTACATGACTAAGTTTGGATCTTTGAAGAGAAAGGAAGGAGAGTTTGTCTCTGACTTCTCCAAAAGATTTAATAAAATGTACAATAAGATTCCCACAGAGATAAATCCCTCCGAAGCTTCTGCAAAGATCACTTATGCCCGCGCTTTTGATCCTGATTTCTGCCTCCTGCTGAGGGAAAGGAGAGCCACCACCCTCACTCACATGCAGGACGCAGCCGTGGAAGTAGAGTCTAACATATTGGTTGTTGATCGAATTAGGAATAAGGCTGAGAGAGACGTATCCAATAGAAGATCAGAGGCCTCCTCATCCCATTCCTCTCCCCTTCCCCTTCATATAGATGAGGTGGCTAAAATACTGAAATCCCTTTTGGATAGGATGGATAAGTGGGAGTTAGAGGCAAATCCTACGTAGAGAAACCCCCAGAATATTGATAACAGAGGTTTCAGGAGGCCTAGTAACCATATGCCACAGACTTTGCCAAAGGAACAAAGAAGCAGAGACAGGGATGATCAGAGGATTCAAACCCCTCTCCAGAATAACCTAGTTGCTCACGAGGAAGGGGAGGAGGTGGATGAACTTGACCCTGAAATCCAGTGCATTGAGGACACTTCCCCGTTTCCTCATTTGACTCAATCTTCATATGAAGAATCCCTTATCAACACTCAAATCAATGAGTTGAGTAAAGGGGAAAAGGCCAGCAACACCCCTAACAGATACAATCTCAGGTCAAAAAAGAAAGAAGGCAATTTTGATAGCCAGGATCAGCCCCTCATAGCGGAAAGGCCTACTAAAGTTGCAGCAACCACTACTAAAGAAAAGAAAGCTCAGAATGCTTTGCCAGCAGCCAACGAACCCGCCTCTGAGGTAAGGGAAGCTCCTAAGTCTCTCCCCTCTTTTTTTGAGCATGAGACTCAGAAGATTAGAATTCATGTGCCCCTATCCGAACTAGTTAAAAATGAAGATTTCAAAAGGTCCCTCTCCAAGTTGCTACAATCTGAGCCCCCCCAGCCTTCCAAGGACTCAATCAATCTCCAAGATGAAAAGCCAGCAGTCATCCTAGGTCCCATGGTGGAATATAGAGATGATTCATCCCCTCCTTTCTACACATCGCTAAACATACATGATAAAGTGTTGCATAACTGCCTTATGGATTCAGGGGCTTCCCACAACCTTATGCCCAAAATAGTCATGGAAGAGTTGGGACTAGAAGTGACAAAGTCTTATCATGATTTGTACTCTTTTGATTCAAGGAGGGTGCAATGTCTTGGAGTCATCAAAGATTTGGTGGTCTCTTTATTTCAGTTGCCAATGAAGAGTGTGGTCATGGACATTGTGGTAGTTGATGTTCCCCCCAAGTTTGGCATGTTGTTGTCTAGGTCTTATATTAAAAAGATTGTAAGAACATTGCATATGGATCTCACTTATGCCACCATTCCAATCTTTGGAGGGGAACACAGGAGGTTGTACAGAGAGGCCCAGCTAGCCTATATAATCAGTGATGAAGCCAATCCTACCAACCATCCTATCTTTTCCCTTGACACTGATTTAGGTTCCAGTCTACTACAGCTCACTAATGCTCCAGAGCCTCTTCTAAAACTTAGAAAGAATCCCACCACTTCTCATGAATTTTCTTCCCCATCACCTCCGTATGGAAAATGTTTTTTGATGGAGCCTCTTCCAGGGAAGGTGCTGGTGCTGGAATATTTTTTGTGTCACCTGCTCAGGAAACCATATCTCTGTCGTACAAGCTAGAATTTTAAACAACCAACAATGTGGCAGAATATGAAGCTCTTATTCTAGTATTAAGAGCTACAAAGGAAATGAGAATTCAGGAGGTAGCAGTGTTCAGAGATGCAGAATTGGTAGTCCAGTAGATCAGAAATGGTTATCAGGCTAAGCATCCTCAACTCAGGAGTTACAGAAATGAGGTATGGGACCTAATTGATAGTTTCTTCTCATCATTTAACATTTCTTTCGTCCTGAGAGAGAAGAACACAGTGGTGGATTCCTTGGCTACATCAGCAAGCAATTTCAAAGTGCCCTGGCCACCCAAATTCAGATACGATGTAGAAGTAAAATACAGGCCCTCCATACCTAACAATGTCAAACATTGGAAGGTGTTCGAGGATGATCTTGAGATCAAAATATTCTTAGAGACTGTCGAAGAATTTTCAGAGATGCATATTGACCAAGACTGTGTCTCTGAAGAAAGGCTTGATGGGGGTAATTTTCTGAGTAAGATTGCAGAGCGTAGCATTGTGCAGCTACCTAGCAATCATATTCCAAGGGGACTGGTTCCTTTGGAAAGGATTTTTGATAGAAATGATGTGGCACTAAAAGGGAAAATCTCAGAGGATGTCGCCAATACAACTCAGTGCAACATTGGCACTGAGGATGAACCCAAGTTTGTCAAATTGTCCAGAAGTCTGACAAAGGAGAAGAGAGATGAATATGTTGAACTATTGAAAGAGTTTGCTGATGTTTTTTCCTGGACCTATGAAGATCTCAAAACATATAACACTTTTTTCATTGAGCATAAAATCTCGTTGAAAAAGGAGGCAAAGCCATTTAGGAATAAGCTAAGATAGATCAATCCTATGCTACTGCCTATCATGGAGAGGGAAGTGAAGAAGCTGCTATAGGCCCAGATCATCATGCCACTGAGATATTCAGAGTGGGTGGCCAACTTGGTCCCAGTAAGGAAGAGGAATGGAGAAATCAGACTCTTTGTAGATTTTAGAAACCTGAACAGGAGCTCACGAAAGGACAATTACCCCTTACCAAAAATGGAACATATATTGCAGAGGGTAACAAGAGCATCCAGGATTTCCATGATCGATGGCTTCTCTGGCTACAATCAAATCTCTGTCCTACCCGAGGACAGAGAAAAGACGGTATTTACCACTCCATGGGGCACATTCATGTATGCTAAAATGCCTTTTGGATTGATGAATGCAGGGGCAACGTTTCAATGTGCTATGGACATAGCTTTCATTGGGGAAAGGGATAAGTTTGTGGTCATCTACCTGGATGACATAAAATTATTTTCCAAATCTGATAAAGAACACTGTTGTCATCTCAGGAAGGTTTTTTTGAAATGCAGGAGTTTTGGCATTTCATTGAATCCCAAGAAATCTCTGTTCGCCATGAAGGAGGGAAAGTTGTTGGGTCACATAGTATCAGCCAAAGGAGTCAAGATCGATCCTAGCAGAGTTGAGGCAATACAGGCCTTATCAATCCTAAGATCCAGGAAGGAGGTTCAGTCTTTCCTTGGTAAGATTAATTTTCTAAAGAGGTTTATTTCTAACTTTGCTGAGGTGGTAAAGCTTATAACGGTCATGTTGAGAAAGGGAAATGAAGTAAGGTGGACCGTTGAATCTCAAAATTCCTTTGAGCAGATAAAGAAGGCCTTCACCAAATCTCCTGTGCTTATCAGTCCCGATTACTGAAAGGATTTCCTTATTTTCTCCTTTGCCTCACCTAACACAGTGGCTACTGTTTTATTACAGACAAACGAGGCTGGGCTAGAGAAGCCTATTTCCTATTTTAGCAGAGCTCTGAGGGATGTCGAACTCAGGTACGACACTATGGAGAAGTAGGCCTATGCCCTGGTAAAGGCTCTCAAAGCCTTTAGAACCTATGTCCTGCAGTCAAAAATCATTGCTTATGTCCCCTCGGCCACTGTTAAAGACATTCTTATTCAGCTTGACATAGAAGGGAGGAGAAGTAAGTGGATTTCCAAGATCCTTGAGTTTGACTTAGAAATAAGGCCTTCCAAATTAATCAAAGGTCAAGGTTTAGCTAAGTTGTTGGTTGAAGCAAATTGCAAAGATTTGGGGGTAGGTGTCATCAATGAATGCTCATAGAATCAGCAGGATCAACTGTCTGATATAGACCCTCAAGCAGAACCCTCGTTGGCTCGATGTCCCTGGTATAAGGATGTCGTATATTTTCTGCAGGAGTTGCGGCGCCTGCAAAGAAACAAGGAAAGAGCTCTGAAGCTAAAAGCAGTCAGATACTACCTTGTCGATCAAGTTTAATATTGGAAAGATCCCCTGGGGGTGCTTTTGAAATGTATGAATCCACAAGAGGCTGACAGGATCATGGTTGAATTTCACGATAGCCAATGTGGAGGGCATCATTTCTGGAAAGCCACAACCTACAAAATCCTTAGGGATGGATACTACTAGCCCACCGTATTCACTGACATCTACAGAAAGGTCAGAGCCTGTATCAAATGTCAAAGATTTGCAGGAAAACAACAGCGTAAGTCTTTGCCTTTAAAGCCTGTGGTTGTTTCGGGACCTTTCCAGCAATGGGGCCTAGATTTTATTGGAGAAATCCACCCTGCTTCTAGTGGGCAATACAGATGGATCCTAACTACCACATATTTCTTTACTAAATGGATTGAAGCTATTCCCACCAGGAGTGCTTCCCACAAGGTAATCATTGGATTCCTGGAAGACCTCATCACAAGATTCGGTTTCCCAAGCAAGATTATCACTGATAACACAGCCTCTTTCAAGGCTGAGCCATTAGCCAAGTTCTATGAGCAATTCAGAATCAAACTGATTCACTCCACCCCATACTATCCCCAGGGCAATGGTTTAGTAGAGTCCTCCAACAAAATCTTGATAAGGATCATCAAAAGACTATTGGAGGACAACAAAAAGGCCTGGGATTCAAAGTTGAAATTCTCTCTATGGGCCGATCGAATGACCACAAAGAGATCTATAGGCATCTCCCCTTTCCAATTAATTTATGGAGCAGAAGTTGTTTTCCCTTATCAGCTAGCCATTCTTGTAGCAAAGTTCTTCCAGGATTATCAAGAAGAGCCTGATGACATGATCAGAAGAGTTCATCAACTGGTGGAAGTCCAGCAAGCCAGAGAGAAGGTAATGGACAGAATCTAGGACCATCAACAGAAGGTTAAACTGGTTTTGACAGGAAGGTCAAGAAGAAAGAGTTTGAGATCGGGGATTTGGTGCTTAAGTGGGATGCACCCATACAGGATAAGGGAAAACACAGCAAGTTTGACGCCCTATGGATCAGGCCCTTCAAAATCTTCGAGGTTTTCTCAAACAACACATATAGGTTGCAGGATTTGGAGGGTGAAGAGGTTTTCAACAGCCCAGTAAATGGGCATTTTCTGAAGAAATGTTTTGTTTGAGCCTTAGACGGCTCCTTTATTTGTAAATATTGTCCTTTTGGTTCTTTGTTTATTTTCATTTTTATTTTTCGGCTTAGTAAATGACTCCATAGCCCAACAGAAGGCATTGAAGCTACAAAATGAGTTCTTAGAGCATCACAGGGACGACTCTATCCCCCATGGAGCCTAATGTTAGCACCAATTCTTGCAAGCGGGGTGTTTTTCCCGATTTCAGACCCTTGATGTAGAATGTGAAGAAATGGGGTGTGGAAACCCATCAAATGCGTTCTAGTCCAAGGCCGCAGCCTAAGCGCCGAGAGCAGCCCACAGGAGAAGTCCATTTCAGGTTTTAAAATCAAGCGAGCAAGCAATCTGATTTCAACGACAAGGATCAATTGGCGAAGCGGATCGATGGTCGGCGGGAAATCACAGTTAACAGAGTTGCGCCATGATTAGCACGATGGATAGCGCTTATATTACATTCATCAAATGATCAGGACCGTCCATCCAAAAGGGACACGTGGTGCGCGATTAGGCTCCTTGCCTTTTCACCCATCGTGACTTTGAAGCACAGGGAGCAACCTCTTCCTATCCATGAAACGCGAAGTGCCGAAGGCGTTCCGGACCCGGGCCCACAGTATCACAGAGAAGACTCAGGCGTCCATCCAAAAGGGACACGTGGTGCACGATTAGGCTCCTCACCTTTTCGCCCATCGCAAATTTGAAGCACAAGAAGCAGCTCCTTCATAGCTGTGGGATACAAAGCGCTGAAAGCATTCAGGACTCTGGCCCATAGTATTGTCGGAAGATCTCAGCCGTCCATCCAGAGGGATGTGTGGTGCGTGATTAGGCTATGTCATTGTTTCACCTATCGTAACTTTGAAGCATGAGGAACAACCTCCTCCCAGCCATGAGACACGAAGTGCTGAAAGCGCCTTTGAAGATAGGCACAGGGTCACAACCCATAGTCACTTGGGGGCGATAGAAAGAACTGTGCAAAGGGCCGAAGCGTTGGGTTTAGCTACAGAAGGGATCACCATGTTCTTTAGGTGCCAGTTTGACTTGATCTCAATCCTGATACCTGTTCGGAGTGAATGAAGAAGAGAGGGGGTGGTTGAAACCTCGCCTCACTCATTAATTGCAAGGTATGGCTATCCCAGTAGGAAGTCTTCCCGAGGTGGTCCTCTGTACTGGTTTTTCCTACAGAAGCCATGCCGAGTCCTTGACTCACCAGGGAAGCCTACGCACGCTAAATCAGCATTTAAGTGCTCAACTACCCCTTAGCATGAGCCATGCAGAGTTAAGTTGGTGTATGACAGAGGAGTGCAGGCCATATTTGATTGAAGAGATGCCTCATCCTAAAATTCTAGGACGCCTCTGTTGGGAAAATGTTTAGGAGTATATGTACTCAATTTTTGTATTTTTCAAGAATCGATGGTTGAGCAAGGCTCATGATTGTAAAAGATTTAATGAAACACTGGTTATTCTGGTTATGCATTGATTCTTGAGACTTCTTGCCTTATGAATGTCAGTTTCTTTCATATCTTTATTTTCACTGTGTTAGAACAACTCGGAATTGGAGGATCCAGTCGAGTTGTAGCTGTTATAGGATGATGTAGGTTGGATCACTGTAAAAATTGCGTTGTATCTAATCCGTCTTGTGGTTTTCTCAATGCTAAATGACTTGGAATTGGAGGATCCAGTCAAGTCACCCCTTCAGTTCCCCGAAGCTCTGAACCAAGAGGATCTTGCATTTAGAGTTTTTCTTCTGCAAATTGCCGAAAGGCCTATTTCCCGAGGTAGTTTTGCTCACTCCTCTCACCAAGTCTTCCACCTGCTCATTTTACAATCAACCCACTGACTGAAGTTATATCAATACCTCCTTTGTTCTTTACATACCAGACCTGGTCCCTAAGCTAGAGTTATTTCGTCCTAGGTATCTAACCATTTGATCATCCATTAAACTTATCATGACATAAAACTGATGGGCATTGGGCTCTGCTCTTGTCGCAATCTAGGAGTGACTTCTGACGCTAACAACGTCCACCAACTCTTATCTTCTTTATTAGCTTCTTCAATCAGTTACATGCACAGAGGATAGGGGATCTGTGCAGATGGCTAGATCCTCCTTCCCCGAGTAGATCTAAGCATACAACCTTCCATAGTCTCTTGCAATGACTTGCACTTATCTCTGCAAGTCTCACATAGTATGCACAACATCAATATCCACTTAGCACTTAGCATTTTCAATCACATATATTGTGCTACAACCATGACTTGCATCAAGACAAAGGGAACTTAGCCATTCATACTCACTACATAACCTTAGCATCTATTTATACATGCAAAATAGGCCTAAGCATGGGTAAACCCATGGGTCAACATTCCCATACCCATTACATAATCCCAAAACCCAAAAATCCCTAAAAAGGGGTTGAGATCCCACGATCTCCACTTCATCTTGCACTTCACCTTAGACAGACTATCGAACTCCTAAATTTAGGTCAAACATGACCAAGGATCCTCAAAACTTGGTCAAGGGCCAACAGGCCCCCAACACTCACCTGTGACTCATCCCGAGTCACTCTGATCTGACTAGTTCTTCCTCAAAAGCCTCAATATTGGCTCGAGCTGCTTCAACTTGTTGTTGTGCTATGGCCTCCTCTTGTTACACATTATTTTGGTCACTCTCATGATGTCTCTACAAGTGATGTACTCAGGCTCCCACAAGGACTTTTTGACTGAGAAAAGTGATTGTTATCTTCTTCCAAAAAACACATTTTTAAGATGAGTTCGCAGGCTACCTATGTTATAGGGTGTGAAAATCCTTTATTCTCGTAGGCAACCCATACTTTGGGTGTGAACTGTTTGCAGTCTTCTCTATAGGTATGGTGCGAACCTGTTTTTAAGCTTGGAAAAGGGAAGAGGTCACGAAGGTTCTAGAAGGGAATCTTCTAGAAAATGAGTTGGAATTCACATGGTTGGCATCCTACTGACTTCTCAGATATAGTGGGATCATCCTCATCCATGTAACCATCTCTCCTTCTCCTATATATTGAAAGGTTTCTCATGGAAAAGGTGAAGCAAGATTGAATGAAGAATTGGTGAAAGAATTGTGTGAAGAACTCTGCTTGGATAGAAGCTTGAAGACTCTATTTGGTCTGTCAATTTGTATTGGATCTTCTTCATGCAAATGTAAAGAAAGTGCATGTGTTGGAACCAAGGGTCACTGAAAGTAAGCTTGCGACATCAAGGCGATCCGATTGTATCTTCTACTTTCATTTAATATAATACAGCGGCATGTCCCTTTCCCATAAAATCCTTCTTATTTTATTGCATAACTCCTTGATCATATGCATAGGTTGACATTGAATATACTTTGCTATCTTCACTTTGGTTGGTTTGTGTTGTCTTGGATCTGATTCCACAAGAGCACCAGAGCGAAGCAGGGACAACAAAGACCTAAGGAAGCGATATAAAGGTATGTCACTCATTCCTTCTAGGTAGTAGATTCAATGACTGCAACTTAGAGAAAGAGTCATGTCCTGTCCTATTTTGTTCTAGATCCCGGTGGATCTAGGGATATCTGTTAGTGTCCGCACCTACCGATTTATCCTGTAAAAAAATTGGCGACTCTACTGGGGATACAACCCATTTTGGTGGTTTTTTCTTGGCCATTTTCTCTTGACCTACCCTTTTTCATTCCCGATCAATCTCTAAGTCTTGAGGACATCTTTACAGACTCCTTGGATCCAGAAGTTCCCTCAAAAGTTCTGTCATTTTTCTAAAATTTGATTGATTACAAACCTTCTCGCACTGCACCTTTTTATAGCCTACGAGAATCACTGAAGTTCGCACCCTAGTGTTCATTTCAGTGTGAACCTCTCTCAACCTGCCTGTCTCTAGCCTGTGAGAATCCTTAATTCTCGCATTGTACCCCACTGCCAGACTGAGAACTCACTTGTAAAAATTTTGGATTCAGTCTTTTGTGTCTTCAGATGCCTGGATTTGTTTCTGTCTCTAGGAAGAACTTCTCTGGCCAGTGATTGAATGTTTCTTGACTTCAAATCTCGTGAATGATTAGTTTTCGGAAATCAAAAGGTTTTCTTGATCATTTTTTCTCAATTTTTACCTCTTGACCTTTTCTTAACAACGGTATAATCTCTGATTCTGAAATCCAAGTGCTTGTTTGGTCGGGAGCCTTTGATTGAATTAAAAGTTGAGATTAATTGCCCTTTTCAATTGCCTATTACTTGGAAAATTGTTACCCATGTGCATTTGAAAAGACTGTTCTTGTCAATTTGTTATTTTTATCTTCATTGAAAGATTGATTTGGGTGTTTGTTGAGTATTTCTTTTTCGTTGGTTGCTTACCTTTTCTTAGTTCCATCCCTGTTGCTTGGTTTCTCATAAAAAATTAAAGACTTTTTTTTTTTTTGTAGCGACCTTTTATTCGAAAAATATTGGCATTCAAGTATTGAAAGACAACGAATATGGAATTTGCATTGTTCATGATTGTTTGATATTACATTTCAGAGAAGATCATACATCATAGTTCGCATTGTTCCAGAAAACTCCTCTGTCCCTCCTGTAAATAGGATTCATCGAACAAAAATTTGTATCATTCATCCTTATTTACGCATTGTTGGGTCAGAGTCTCACGCAACATCGGTTTCATTTCCGCCTCCTTTTTGCGTAACAACAACCTTTAATAATATTGCGCAACTTTAAAATTCAACTAGTAACTTTTTCTAGGGCTCTTTTACACCAACATTAGCTAGGCTAGAGCTTTGGAATAGGCAGTGAGACACACTCTCCAAAGCACAAAACACATAATAGTATCTTGTGATAAGGAGTGTCAAATTCCATTTGCAGCATTTTGTCCTGGGAAGTCCTTCTCACACGAGGGTCAAACCTGAGGTTGCATTGAGATTAACAGAGTTACTCACAGTACTTTGTTGATCTCAATGTAGAGATTGCATGTATTACAGGGGTTACTTGAAGGTATACCCATAATGATGAGTGGAAGCCTCTCAAGTTGATTTCGGGCTAGATACCCTTCCCTTGTGTGTGGATCATACTGTCAACTGTTTCCCCAGGCATCATTATTGTTTGTGGTAACCTTAGTATCCTATATTCTTAGGGTCTTACACAAGGTGAATTTGAAGGGGTAAGTCTTCACGGTACCTAGAATGGATGTTAGCCAGACTCACTCGGGCTCCTTGGAGGGTATACCCACGATTGTGTGTGGGAGCTTGCACCAGGGTGTAAGTCAATTAAGTAGGTCTTCAACGTAACTTTTCCACCCTCACCCAACCCCTTGTTATTTTGTCTTGTTTGCTTGGTTTTTCTTCCTAGATTTTACTAGCACATGTTGTTTGTTTACCCAGGTTGGCCATAGAATTTCTTTCATAAGATTCTGACTCGATCACAATTGATCCTCCATGTCATTCATGTAGAATGCAAGGCCTACCCCCAAAAGATCTGGAAGGTTCTCAACCCCTGCCTACCAACTCACCAGAGGGCTCTCCTCAATAGAGTGAAGTCAAAGATGTCACCACTCCACAAGTGGAAAGAACTAACTCTTTAGAATGGTTCTGAATTACCAATTCTCATGAGGACTTCCGACTTCCTCCCGACTCCGAGAGATATATTGTTTGAGTGAATTCTTATGGAGAAATGGTTGTTTAGTCTTCTGGATTACCAACCGGACCTTTCATAGGACCTAAGGGTCAAGATCCTTTTTGGACTACTGGCATTTTTAGACGGGATCTCTTTGGCTCAGGAGCAAGCGTTGATATCATTGTCACACTTGAGTTTCCTGAAACATCTAATCCAGACGCAATACCTTTTACTACTGCCTATTATTTTCCTGGTACATATGCTCCACCAGCTAACCACATCTTGACTATCCCTCTACAAATGGTCCATTACACAATGGTCCCAGATACTGTGAGTCCTCACACCGGGATTACAGCGGCTACCCAAGCTCCCATTGGCACACCGCTTTCGCCTAGATTCACCCCAACACTTCCGCCCAAATATCATGTGTTGAATGCTTCTATTCCCACTCCTACACAAATCTCATCTGGGACTCCTGGTGTTTCCACTCCTTCTGGGCACCATCTTGTTTCTGATTTCATTCCGACACTTCCTCGACCCCCTTTCAGAGGACCTCTTCCGAAAGGATGAGCTGATCTTCTTCTTTCTTGACTCCACATTCATTAAGTTCAACAAGGAGGGATTTGAACTTGGTGAAAAATTCTTGCAAGTTGCTAAAATGAATTGGACTTAGGGATATGAGTTCATTCTCCAGTTGATGCACTCTCATTGCATCCTTCTTGCCGAATAGTCCTTCCAATGTGGTCTAAGCCACATTGGGAGTAGTGGCTCCACTGACATGAAAGAGGATATCTCTAGAAATTGATATGCATATCAGCCCACTTTATTCATCTAATTTATTGAAATACTTTATCTTCTCCGCTTCAGCAGTCGGTTCTTTCTCCGCTCCCATTGTTACCCTGTAAAGCCCTTTGCTTCGGAGGAGAAGAGATATCTCTGTCTTCCATTCGAAGTAATTGAAAGGATTTAGAATGAGTTTTGTTGGATGAGAGAGATGATCCATTTTTTTATTGTTTCACCTCCTGATGATCTATACCTGCAAATAAAACCGTGAACAATCCACTAGATTCAATCTAGCTCTTATACCATGTAGAATTCCTGCAGAAACCCCGATAGATCTAGAATTCTAGTTAAATTGAACACATCCAATTTGATGATATTCAAGAGATGAGAGAAATTTTTTGCTCCATAAATCATAGAATTATATTAATAAAAAACTAATATACATGAGCAATCATCCTCAAAAAGAAGAGAGGAGGTGAATATATAGAATTTCCAACATAGAAATTCTAGTCAAAAAAAGACTAGAAAAAGCTAAAATAGGTGTCATAAGCTAAGGGAGACCACATAGTTCGACCTATACCACTAAAGACACATGTCATGCACTCATTAATTCCCACAACAGTAAAGTGATGTGCATTATCTCACTTAAGCTCACTTAACTGACAAGAGAAGCAGTTCCAACTGACCCGAAATAGTAGTTACTAATAATAGTAACGGCAAAAATCATTAATTAAGGATTAAATCTCTCACTCAAAGAGGAGGTGTGCATTCCCCAATAATGGATGAGTTTTTTCATGGGCGATTTTGAATAAATCATGAATAAATCAAGAAAATCAAGAATCGAGAGTTGAGTCTTGATCTAAAAATAGCAGTTTTCCCTAAAATCTAGGGATGAGGCGCCCTTCTTCTCTATGTTGCCAAATTAGGTGAAATAAAGTTTGATGGAATGTATTAACCAATATATAGGAGTCTAATCTAGGTATAAACTAATGTAAGGTAGGGTTATGCTCCAACACCCCCCCTTAAGCCTAACTGTAATGACAAAAAATTTGAGTCGCGACAACTTGGCCATTTTAGGTACTCATTACATAAAAGAACTCCTCATGAAAAGAGGAAAGAGGGAAAACCTCGTGGGAAACCAACCCCCCCCCAAAAAAGAATAAAAAAAATGTTGAGTGGCCAAAAGTGACCTACTCAGCTGTCTCCGCCACTCCAAGCATGGATCTCAGTTCTGAAAATTTCTTTTCAGTGAAGGACTTGGTGAAGATTTCTTCAACCTGTTGCTTTGTGGGGAAGTACTACAGTGAAATGAATCTTTCATGGATCATCTCATGGATGTAATGCATGTGATGAACTTCCCATCAGCGAGAAGTGGCAATGGCCAAAACTAGTCGAATGGAGTCCATTTTTGCAATAGGTGCAAATGTCTCTGTGTAGCATATGCCATGTACCTTTGAGTATCCTTTTGCGACAAGTCGATATTTGTACTTGCTTATCTCACCATCTGCAGAAATATTTGTATGATATATCCATCGGCATCGAACAAGATTTATTCCTTTCGGAAGTGGAACCAAGTCCCATGTGTTGTTGTTCATAAGAGCAGAGTACTCATCATCCATGGCAGCCTCCCAGAGTGGGTTTCCAATAGCCTTAGAGTGTGACTGTGGATATGAACCAAGTGACATATAGAAATGTATGGGAAGCAAAGGTTCTGTGGCAGCCAGGGCTCGAGGAGCCCCAAAAAACTGTGATCTAGTCCTTCTTGTATCAGCAGGATCACCGACTAGTTCACCCGCATCTTGCAGGGTTTTCTCTGCCCAAGTTGGAAACTGAGTTGGAGCGGCCATGAACTGCTCCTCATCCTCTATATCAGACCCAAAATTCTGCTCTGATGGATGCTCTGAAGTTCTCAAATAATTTTTTGACTCCTCCTCATCAGTGACAACAAGCGGTTCCTCAGAAGGGTCTTCTGAAAAATCATGTGGTGATTCTTCTTCAAACTTCACACTTCGAGCTAGAATGAAATTTTCAGTGTGAGAGTCCAGAAATATATATCCTTTGACACCTTC
>WSFP011441964.1:0-20510 GCA_009831015.1 Picea engelmannii | reverse complement strand
GATTTCCCTGTTGTTGTTGTTAATCTTTTCAAGAATGAACGAATCTTGATAAGAGTGTATGTAGCTTTGAAATGCTTGCATAAAATTGAAATCACTTTTCTTCATGATCGGTGCAAGGTGTTCACATAGTCCGTAAGGAGTGCATTGACATGGTATGTTTCGACTTGTAAATCTTAGAAGAAATAGCGTAAGATTTCCTTTGCAAGAAGTGAAAAGTGACTGTTGCAAGGACTGCACAGTCATCCGCAAGAATCCATTTCTTACGTAAGAATATGTGGCAAGGAGTACACAGATCCATAATATAATCTGCAAGGAGTGCACTGACAGAGTGTGTCTTGACTCGAAAGCTCAAAAGAAACAATGTAAGGTTTCCTTGTAAGAAGTGAAATGTGACTGCTGCAAGGTGTGCACAGTCATCGGAAGAGCTCAAATATTGTGTAAATATCTCTTGCAAAGAGTGCACAGGTATGAAATTCGAGGAAGCGTCGAAGTGACTCTGTAAAGAAGTCGAAGGACAAGAACAGTGGAATGCCAGGAAGGTGGGAAATAATTATTTTCAAGAACCTTTGGATCCGAGTTTGACGAATTTCTCGGAAAAGAAAGAAGTGCTTCGGAGATTGAAATCTTTGAGGATATCAAGCTTAGAAGGGATATCACTCTACTAGAAGTGTGGACAAGATCCAAGAAAAGGACTCACAGGAAAGACAAAGGTTGAAGCCTTTGAATATTTCGGAAATATTCTAAGTCTAAAGAAAGCATAGGCTTGGGGAGAGAGATCTGGACCGTCTGATCAGTGTCCAGACAACGAGGAGCAAGTGAAGAGGAGGAAAGATCTCAACCATTCGATCTGAGTGTCAGAGAAAATATCTCAATCGTTCGATCATAGCACAAAGAAAGGATCTCAACCATCAGATTTGTGTGCCTAAACATCGTAGCTGTCCGATCAAGGTAAAGTACACTAACAGTAAATCTTTGAAAGTGTACAAGAGAATCGGACTTATGAAGTTTTGAAATCATTAGAATTGTCCATTGTCAATGGGGACATGTTGTGAGAGATCGGAATTTCACTGAATTAGGACTCAGAGAAGTCAAAGGCAGAGTTATAAGAACTCGCGAGTTGCAAAATCGCGATTCGATCACAGTCGTTGATCGAAGGAGGGAGTTGAACCGTAGATCTGGTTTCATCGGGAGTTCACAACTCAGGAAATCAGAGGTGAGAGTTTTGGGAATTCACAAATTCTGAAATCGCGATTTGATCTGAGCCGTCGGATCGAGGAGGGATCTGGACTGTTGAATCCTTTCAAAGAAAATTAGATATCAGGAGTTCGAAGGTCGGGAGAGTCGAGGTGAATCACACACAAATACTCGATATGCAAAGTCACAATGCACCTTTCGATTAGGCAATTGGTCACATCCTTGGTCACGAAAATAGAGGGGCTTAACCAGGAGAGATTAAATACATTGAGGCTTAAAGCGTTAAGGAGAATCCCGCAGGTTCCATATAACATGCATCTTAAGGGAAAGAGGGCCTATTCAGTTGATTGAAGGTCCTTGAGGGACTGAAGAGTCAATCAGACTCGGTTTCTTGATCGATCCTAGACTGGGAGGTCACGTAGCCCTTAGGAGAGAAGGGGAGTATGCATCAAAGACGCACCAAAGGAAGATGATCCACATGATATTCAGATTGAGGAAGAAGTAGGCGAAATAGAAGTGGAGGGTCCATCGATAGAATGATAAGTGATTCTCGCACCCATCAAGGTAAGAAAGTCAACATTGGGATAGTTGAGAATCCCAAAATGGCCATCATTGGAGACTACTAGGATGAACAAATAGTAGAAATCATAACAAAGTTACTATGCGAGTACAAAGACCTATTTCCCACAACATTTATAGAGATGAAAGGTATAGCAGGAGAGCTAGGAGAAATGAAGATACCACTTAGAGTTAACACGAGACCGATCAAACAATGACCATACAGACTGAACCCAATATATAAGGTGAAATTCAAAGATGAGATTTACAGGATGCTTGAAGCCGGAATCATAGAACCGGTCAAAGAATCAGAATGGATAAGCCCGATGGTAGTTCAGGACAAAAAAAAGGAGGGATACAGATATGCGTCGACTTGAGGAAGTTGAACGATGCATGCCTACATGACCCATTCCCTACACCTTTCACGGATGAAGTGTTGTAGAATGTAGGAGGACATGAAGCTTACTCATTCACTGATGGATTCCCAGGCTACCATCAGATCAAGATAGCACAGGAAGACATATACAAGACCACATTTGTGACATAATCGGGATCCTACCAGTACACAATCATCCCGTTTGGACTGAAGAATGCACCAACAATATTTTCCAGAGTAGTCATCATCGCGTTTAAGGAATTCATCCACCAGTTTCTTGAGGTATACTTGGACGATTGGATAGTCTATAGTTTGTTGAAATACCACGTATAGGTCTTACGACTGATGTTAGAAAGATGTAGGCAGTTCCATATATCATTAAACATAAAGAAATGCATATTTGGAACACTGTTTGGGATATTATTGGGCCATATAGTATGAAAACAAGGTTTAATAGTATATCCTACAAAAATTGTCGTAATTGTTAACTTACCACCATCAAAAATAGTCTGTCAGCTAAGAGTGACATTGGGACACACAATATACTATAGAAAGTTCATCAAACGATACACACAGATTACTGCACCAATGGAGAAACTGTTAATAAGGCTACAAAGTTTCAGTGGAACGATGAATATCAACACGGTCTGGATACCCTAAAGGAAAGGATGGTCACCACACCGATACTAGTATTTCTAGACTGGGAGAAGACATTCCATGTCCATGTAGATGCATTGTCCATAGCACTTGGAGCTATCTTGACGCAACCAGGAGTGGGGGATTTCGATCACCCCATAGCATTTGCAAGAAGAAAGCTATCAGAATCATAATAGAACTATAACACTATAGAGAGAGAAGGCCTAGCTATGTTCTAGGCACTATAGAATTTAATTGATTACTTATTGGGAAAACACTTTAAGATGTTCACAAATCACTCTTCCCTTAAATATCTAGTCAACAAGCTAGTGTTGGCGGGAAGAATATGTCGATGGTTACTACTATTTCAAGAATTTGACTTTGAAGTCATAGTCAAGCCAAGAAAGTTGAATGCAAGACCTGACCACCTATCAAGGGTCACAAACGGAGAAGAACCTACGAATTTAGAGGACAACTTCCCAGACGCACAGTTATTTTCAGTCCACATTGCAGATGAGTTCTTTGCAGATATTATTCAATACT
Organism: Picea engelmannii; assembly: GCA_009831015.1. NCBI lineage: Eukaryota > Viridiplantae > Streptophyta > Pinopsida > Pinales > Pinaceae > Picea > Picea engelmannii. The sequence continues at coordinate 17,203 of WSFP011441964.1, read as the reverse complement.
TGAGCACAAGCACCATGCCGTAGGAATACAACATCACGCAGAATAAAAACCTAGTAATCCGGGCTGCAGACTATCAACTGATTGCAGGACACTTATACAAAATGGTTGCATATAGCATCTTGCGAAGATATGTGTTAGAACATGAAATACCAAGAGTTTTAATAGAAGCACATGAGGGAATAGAAGGAGGACATTATGCAGGAAAATATACTGTGCATAAATTATTACACACAGGACTATGGTGGTCGACCATTCACAGAGACTCAAAGGAGTACTTCCAGAGGTGTGACGTCTATCAAAGGGTTGGTAAACCCAACAAAAGGGATGAGATGCCACTTTGACCGCAGGTAACATTGCAGGGATTTGATAAATGGGAAATAGACTTTGTGAGACCAATCAACCCATCAACAAAAAGAACAGGAGCAAGGTACATCATCACCACGATGGAGTACCTAACAAGATGGGAAGAAGTAGCACCAATGAAGGATTGCAGCATCGAAACAACATCACACTTTATATTTGAACAAGTGATCACTCGATTTGGGTGCCGACGAGTTTTGATGAGAGACCAAGGCACACACTTTATAAACAACACTACCAGTGCTATGATTGAAGAGTTTGAAGTTGATCATTAGAAGAGAACACCATATCACCTATAGGAAAATGGCACAGTAGAAGCATTTAACAAAATCCTGGAGAATGCACTGACGAAGATCTGTAATTTCAACAAGGATGATTGGGACCCTAAAATACCAACAATATTGTGGGACTACAGGACTACATGAAATAAACTAATAGGGCACATGTCATTTAAACTAGTATATGGCCAAGAAGCAGTGGTGCCATTAGAATTTCTGGTACCCAGTCTGCGCATAGCAAAAATTACACACATGACAGAACGGGGCGTAGTACAGGAGAGACTAAACCAGTTGATGACCATGGAGGAAGATCAGATCTTAGCAGGGTTCCACCAATAAGTTCAGAAAGGAAGGGACAAAGCTTGGCATGATAGACACATCAAGAAGAAAACTTTTAAGGAGGGAGATTTAGTATTGATGTATGATAGAAAATCATTTCAGCACCCAGGAAAACTCAGAATACATTGGTTAGGACCATACAAAGTAAAAACTATCACATATGGAGAAGTTGTACATCTGAAAGACTTATCAGGCATATAACTCAGAGGAATGATCAAGGACCACTGACTGAAATTATACAACGATAGTTGACTACCCACAATTGGAAGAGCCACCGTGCAGTGAAAAAACATTTGAATCAGAATTGTAAACAATACCAACAGAGGCATAGTGCATTAAAAGAAGAAGGAGCACACACACTTAGGAATACAAACTCAGTGAGGACAAGGCCGATGACTAGGTCATGAGGGAAACAAGTGGGAAAAGCAAAGATATCAAAAGCAGTATTCAAAGAGGGAGTTATGTGGAATTGAATGACGAAAAGGATCGATGGGATGTTGCATTAATTGCACCAACCGGAGAAGAAAAGGGATAAGTAATGGAAAGTATGAAGGAACCGGAGGTTCATTGAATCTGGTTTAAAAGGTAGCATCCTCGACAAGCTTCATACGATGACCATACAAAACATGGACGCGGGAATAAACAGGTTATTGCGAGATTGTAGAAGAAATAGAGAGAGAGTGTATCCAGAGCACAGAGAAAACCTCACATAGGTTGGCGAAGCTACGAAGCACAACAAGCAATTGAAATTCACCACCATGGTACCACCAAAGCAAGAAAAAACAAGACAGACTACTAGACAACCTAGATTTAGAACTAGGGCACGGGTACAATTGGAAGAAGGTGAACATCAGTCGTCGGAGATCATCAATATTGATGAAATACCATCACCATATACAACACCAGTGAACCCAACACCCTTGCTAGAAGAAACCCAACAACCAACACTAGAGGGAATGAATGTCGATATGTCGGTAGAAGCAGAGGAGAAATAGAACTAGGACATAGAAACCCTTGAGGCACAACCAGAGAACATCGAAGCAACTCCGAGAGTCAATGGAATGACGACGAATCAGGAAGCAACAGTTGAGCTAGACGAATCTCAAAGAACAATGTCAGACCACCCAGCAGAAGGAATAGTAGAAGATGTCACGGGCTCGCCAGAATGGTATTCTGAAGTACAAATGTTGTTCATTGGAACCTCGAGCCAGCCACTACAGAAGAAAGACAAGCATCAGGTACCTAGGTCACCTTGCAAGAAGCCTGTCGCATCCCTCATTTTACCGCGTATACCATATGGGGTACAGGTGGAATCAGGCTTGCTAGGGCATGTCGAGAAGCTAAAATTCTCAGACCATAATGTAGCAGACACATACAAGTTCCCGGAATTTGCAAAGAGAGTATATTTACAGACTATAGGAGTGAATGTGTTTGGAGAACCAATTAATCAACCACTTCAGTGGGAAACAGGATTTTAGGTATGCTATATCTACCACACTTTGGTAGAGGACAGTACGCAAATATTTGCGTCAAACAACTGATGGAAGTAACACATGGCGGGGATATATGGTTGGAAAATCTCATCTCAATAGACATAGAGATTATTGTGCACATCATAGGGTTACCATCTCGGGGCATGGATCCCGTGCAATTCCTCGACGATAAGACAAAGGAGAAAGCACTTGTGGAGGATATGAGGAAGAAATAAGGTACTGACAGAGGGATGAAAGGAATCATCATCAAGAAGATCAACGATGTCGCAACACAAATGGCCGCAAAAATCTTGGCCTGCAAACTGCTGAGAAAATGTCGCAGGGAGGAAGTTCCGGCTAGGAACCCTACCTCTTGAATTTGTTTCTAGATGACTTCAAGGATGTGCAGGATCTAGGAACATAATTCCACTACTCATGGCTACTCACATTGATAGTGATCATGGGATGGAAGGAATCGAGTTACACATTCTTCGGCACTAGACCCAAGCCAAACTTTGGAGTGAGGTATTTATCACTTGGCATCGCGCTGGATGCTAAGCATAAGAAAATGAATGCAATTGTATTCGAAGGATACCTTCAAGACCTATAGGAGGCAATTTCCAACACGTGGAGAATAACTCCACAGGTTGTGGCACAATATCGATACATCGCCAACTTCAAGGCCACACGACATGTGATGTGGATAGAGGCACGAAAGGACCCCAATAAGCAGTGGCTACAAATGTGCTACTGTATCACGGAGGGCGATATCGACATGGCTATTAAAGATTGGGAGGATGACTGGAAGATTCCATCCCTCACCCAAAACTTGCTAGAAAGGACAGCAGAAGAGGAGGTAGGGCAGGGAGAAACACAGCCTCAAGAAGTCTCAGTGGCCAAGAAATGGAGGACGGAAGACAAGGCAAACAAATGAAGGGACAACTAATACAGGGACCCAGAAGGGGAAGAAGGATAATACGTAGTCGACCAAAGAACAACAAAAACAGGTCGAGGCCACACAAGGGATGACACCAAGTCTCAATCCACAAGAAACAGGCTTGAATAAGAGGCCATCCATTCAAACGGGGGGAATGTGCAAGAAAATGAAGGCACAAAGAACACCTACGAAATACACGTTCATGGAGGATGATGCGGAGATTATAGCCCAAATGGTTCAAGATTGTATAGCTGAGGATTTTGACAATGTTGCGCACCATAGGGAAAATATTTAGGAGGAGCTAGCAGACATGCGACAGTTCCTCAAGCAAATCGGGGAAGCGTAGATAGCGGGCAACAGCATGGGAACAGGGCCATCAACACCATAGATAGGAGAAAGATCGAAGGAAGGCGAGCGCGATATAATCCACACAATACCGCAACCGAGTGCAACATTCCACATCACACCTAGTATGTTGCACATGAACAAGATCGTGGGGTAGACACCCCTAAAGGACTTAGCCCAAATCCAACTGGTATTTTTGTGAATACCATCCAAGGCTCTACACAAATCGTAGGTTAGCGTTACCCAAGAGGTACAGTCTCATGCAAGCACAGACTTAGTCGAATTGCAGTAGGCAACGAATAAGCGAGATGTGCTGGAAATAATGTGTGAGTAGGCTAAGTTCAAGACCCAAGAGGAAAGAGAGCGCATGAATGGATTGGAGAAAAAAGTGGTAGAAACTTATGAAAATATTCCAACGACCGCACAGAGGGATGCGCTCAAAACAATAGAGAAGATTGATCAGATTGCGCATGAAATCGATCAATATCAAAAAGAGATTGAGAATCTCTGGGAGCATCTTACACCTACCATTCCACCGGAAGTAAGGGAGAAAAGGAAGCAGGAGGCAATAGAGCAGCTGCAGGAGATAGATCAACAAGTCTGTGCAACAACCGACTTGTTCGAGGAAGCAACACATTTTTGGACAAGGTTAGAAGAAGATCAACAAGTACACCAGTGGGACAAGGAATAATAAAAGATAAGCACAACTATCCAAGACCTCAAGCAGAGGCAGAAGACAATGGCCATCACAGAGCACATCAAAGGGGTGCAGGATATGAAGAAACTACAAGAAAAAATCACCACTGCGCAAACATGGAAAAAGGGGCATCAAGATCAAATAGAACCATTCCAAGAGTGAGTAGAAGATGTCATCGCATAGGCAAAGGAAGCCAAGACACTGATAGCATAGACCTAGGCAGAATGCGCCATACTGATCAATGACAAATAGTAGACATGCTCAAGGAAAAGACCATGTAGGCGCAAACACAAGCAACAGAGCTCAAGGAAAAGTTCCAGGCGATCACCAAGGAGATCAAAGAAGCGCACAAAATTTAGGTGTCTCGAGATGTGCCACATGTCAGTGTTGGGGGCCTGTTGGAAGTAGGCCAAAGCGGAAATAAAGATGATTTTGGGAAAGAAGGCCTGCACAAGGAAAGCGACAGCTGGAAGGAAGAACAACATGCGTGCATGGATGGAATACCTAACGACAGTAGGGTTAGGGTCTTGGTAATGTATTGTAATGGCTGAAGATCCAGAAACGTATAAATAGAGATACCTAGGTCTCAGAGAAGAGACTAGTCATATTTTGCAGAGAGAATTGTTGTAGTGTGTTGCTATGTAAATTTTGTTGTATGAACTACTTTTGTAAGTATTTGAGCTAGAGATGACAGAGGAGGGTAGATCTTGAGGTTTAGATTGCAGGCTAAGGAGCTTGGTGCGATCTAGTCTACCTCATATAGATCTTACCCAACCGAGAAGAGTTGTAAGTGCACGGTGTCATAGTGACTGAACAATAGTTCCCAGATATCCCACTCAGTCCTAGGATGAAAACACATGAGTCTTGCAACCACCCATTAAGACTATCTCAGGTGAGATAGTGCAGTGCACCTGGTGCACTGTGTTGCCTTCTGGTTTACCAGGAGGGCTAATAGTTTTAGAGGCTTTGTTGGAACCCTGAGCAGACGTGAACCATGGGTCACTCGAGACGAACTCAGATAGGACATAAGTAACCAACACATACTTCACCACACAACCTAATAGACAAATTCCAAAAAAATGTTAATAGAGAAGCTTAACATGAAAAATAAGAAAGTGTCTGAAAAATGGAAATCATAAATTGATTTTTATGGGATTGCACCATAGAAAATTGTATAGTTTCATGAGGCAACTAGGGAAGAACTACAAGAATTTGTATTTGATATTGAGAGATAAAATTTAATTCTAAAAAAATAAATAAAGAAATTAGAGAAAACCCTAATTATGAAACCATTGTTTGTTGAGCCATTAGCTACAATTCAACCAACATTTACCATTGAGGACATCCCAAAAACAACAATAAGATAAAAGGTTCCTCTAGTATGTTGTTGGCTATCAAAAAATATGTTGGAGATGGAATTCAAAAAAGAATAGACCTAATCAATGAAATCTAGGAGCTAGCGTAGAGTTCAACCAATTTTTCAATAAGGATTATGCATTTTAGAGAATATTTCCAACAAGATCTAGGGAATGATGAATGTTTTTACAATGAGGTTGTGGGAACATTTGCAGAAAAATTTTCAAGTCTGAGTGATACCCATGGAAGAGAACAAAACCTTCCCTCTATTATTTGAATGAAGAAGATCAACGCTTGCTTGTTGAAAAGGAATAAACGTTTAAGAGAAATGTTGGTTGAGTTAGATGTTGTGAAAATCAAGAGAGGTGACCTTTTTCTAAAACTTGTTGATCTTACAAATGAACTTGACAACCCAAATTTATTAATGGATACCATACTTCTGTCTAAAGAGTAACTATTGGATCAACTTGAAGCATTAAAGGTTGCATTCGTGAATCAATTTATTGACTCAATAGAATTCTCCAAAGATGAGGTTGAAAGGTGGCTTGTCTGATACATTAATAAGAATGATGACATTGAGGACATGTTGCACCAATTAAGTATTGACTTAAGAGAAATGAAGAATGAACTATTTGAGATTAAAAAAAAAAGCACAAAATAACGGTTTCTCCGATGAGGGAGTATATAAAAGAATGGTTAAGATCACTGAGATAGATCAAGATGAACCGGTTACAGTGGTTATGTGACCTCTAGCATAGCAGAACCCATCTACAAAAGAAGTCTTGGTAACAAAGTAAAGATTTTCAAGATTTCCATTGGAGTAATTCAAGTAGCAACGTTATTCTTTCCTTTGTCATCTTTCTTCTTCACTCATTTGTCATTTCTTCTTTTTTGTTCCCAATAAATTATGAAACCTAAGGTTGACTCTTGACTATTTTTCTTTTGTCTTCCAAGTCTCTCTTTTCATTTATGGTCCATGGGAGCCCCATCCCTGTCTTCATTGAAGAAAAAATGCAATTTATTTTATTTGTAACCCAAGACAATACTCTTTATTTATTTACATACATCTATTACTTTTTGAGGTTCGCAGAGAACTAGTTTGGGACATAACATTATTGATTTCTTAAGACTTTGAATCTAAGTGTGACATTTCAGATGTATGTTTATCATAATCTTTATTGTGTTTAATGAAATGATCATTTAAAGTTCTCTGTTATATGTGGTCCATACTTTCTTTTCCCTTTTTCTAAATATTGTGGTCTACTTCGATGAAAGTTGTGATGGAAATGTCGTCTTGTTTTACTGGATACCCTTTTGGTTTACAAATATTGTAACATATTGTAAATATTGCTTCCTACAAGATACTTGGTTCTTTCTCAAGTATCCTTTGCATGTGAATATTTATTTCAAGAATATGTTTGGTCCTCTCTCAAGCATTGTATTTATTCTTGTATGTTATTTGAAATAGAAGAGTACGACATCTTTAAAAACGCAGAGGAAATTATCATGGTGAAGTTGACCTAAAGACCGTAAGACACTCTTTTAGATCAACATTCCTTTGTGTTCCTCCTCCTCTTTCCTTTATATATACAACATATGCCATAAACAATACTACTCAATGATTACTTGGGTAGTTGTTTGTTAATTTGATAACATAAGTATTGTTCTTGAGATATCAAAACACCACCTTTTGGAGTCATTGAAATCTTATATATGCTTGGCAAAGCTCTGAAATAAGATAAATTTATTGGAGATCCATGATCTTCTAGAAGAATAAATGGGTTAGTTTACACTGAATTAACTTGTATATTTTCCTTTCCCATTCATGAATCTCAAACCTCTAAATATGGAAATCAAGTATGAGGTTTAGAGCTTTCAAGGTGAGAACAAAATGACATGTTATTGTGGCTTTTGGAAAAGACATGTGGGGAAGAAGTGATACATAGGAAGAACATTTAAGGTAAACCCAATACACTTTGATACTACTATAGTTACATTGCCACCCCTTGCATTCTTATTGCTTGGGATCATTAGTTCATGTATATTTTTTTATTTTTTTTTGGGGTAACAAACCAATATTTTGTAAGCTTCGTGTATTTATTTATAATGTTGATTAGTATAAATTAATATTAACTTTGATAGAGAGGAATCAAATCTTTTGAGTATAATTTTTTAATGATTTAAAATGCATATAAAATGATTTAGATACTTGACACGGGGAATTGAAAAACTATGATATAGATATGAATAGACTAACTAGGGAACAGTCTTCCCTCTAAAATTACTTTTCCGCGAGGAATGTTTTAAATACAATCTTCTATATTTTAACTACAGGATATGCATGTACGTATGGAGCAACTCAAGCTATTTTAACTACTGACACCCAGCCGTGATTTTATTCTTTGACTACTTGCATTGACTACCTCCATACATTCAGTCAGGGCGGAAGGACTGTACTTACGCAAAATTTGTTGAACAAAAATACACCATACCTGCGATCAATGCGCCGACCTTTCCTGCGCAACGCAGAAATGACTCTCCATTGCTTAAATCATTTCACGTCTTTTCGAGTTTCAGTGCACCTCTGCCCAACGCTGAAATTTTTTAACCACATTTCATTTTATGGTTTACCGAAATTTATATCAGTGAGTTTTGTAAGTTTATCTACCATATCAACTGCATTGGATCTCTGTCATAAAGCATTTCTCATGTTGGATAAATTCATTGTCCATCACACTGAATGGAGGGCGAAGATCACTCATGTAAAGACATGTTAATCTAATAAGCAATTTAAATAGGTATTGTTTAACTGTTTTATGTTTTGGGATATAAATATGTTTCGGGATATATTAATTATGTATATTTAGCTAAATCACTAAAATATACATGCCTTAAGTTTTAATATTGTCAAGATGAAAACTAAAACTACGAAGATGAAATATGTATGTGAGCCAGTTGGAATAGGTGGGTGGCCACCGATATCCACCTAGATCAATATTCCCCCCTTAGGAAGAAATGTTCTCCATTACGTTGAGTTCTCCCATCAAATGAGAAAATTTCAGTTGAATTTGGCCCCGAGTGAGCCACTTGTCGTGGTACAGGATTTGCCCTGCTTTGACAATACGAGAAAGATGAAACTTCCATTGACAAGTTCCCTTGAACTGTGTGTCCATGATCTTATGAGTGGATTCATGTTCCATGCATTCAGGGTTGAGCTTTATTAGTGCCAATTGTTTTTCTATCTCACAGGTGTTCAATAATGGTGGAAAGTATGGCGAAGGAGATCCACATTAAACATTAGGTGCAAGCCAAGGAAGGGGCTCATGTTGAGCTCAAAATAATTGTCACCCATAACCTTGGTGATGGTATAAGGCCCATAGTGGAGTGGACAAAGTTTCCGATGGGGTCCTATAAAGCGTTCTTTCTGCAAGTGCAACCAAAATTTATCTCCCACCTAAAATTTGCATGGCACCCAATGTTGATCATGGTGTGGCTTGTACTTGGAATTGGACTTTTGCAGAATATCCTGAACATGTTGGCAAATGTGTTGGATTTGTTCAATGAACTGGGTGGCTTTGTCAGCTTCTCTTTGCGACAATTTTTTCTATGTTTTATGCATGGGACGATTTTTTTTGTGTGGACACAAGGGGTAGTGCAACATCTATGGGACCTAATGGTTGAAATCCCAACCCCATATGAAAGGGGATGTGGCATATTGAGATATGTATGGCTCTTTTGTAATTGCGTTGAACATATGGAAGACTCTCTTCCCATGTGCATTGTTGTTTGGAATTGCACATGTGCAAAATATGCATGAACATCATGTTGAAAACCTCAGTTTATACATCCATTTGGGGATGGAAAGTTGTGGATTTGGTGAGCTTGGTGTCCAGTCATCACCATAGGCTCAACTAGAATGTGCCGAGGAACCATCTATCTTGATAAGAGACGATGGTTTGTGGTATCCCAAAATGTACCCACACTCGTTCGAAGAAGAGATTGGAAGTGGCCTCTGTTGTGATGCTCTTCTTGCAGGTGATCAGAATCACCATCTTGGAAAATCAATCAACAACCATGAAAAACATAGTCATTTCCCTGCTAGTTTGAAGGAAGGTCTGACATGTAGTCCATTGAGATAGATTCCCAGGGCCTATCTGGAGTAGCTAGAGGGGTGTACATGCCTTGTTTCTTAATGGTCGGTTTGGTAATGACACAAGTCGTGCAAGACCTAATATACTTTCTAACATCTCATCAGAGTTTCAACTAATAGAAATGTTGGTGCAACACTTCCATTGCCTTCTCTACGTCAAAGTGTCCTACCACCTGACTGTAGTGAGCTTCGCAAATCATCTTCACTCACTCGATTGATGTAATGCAGACATGGCCCAGATGGCACAACAACCTGTCCTCCATATGAAATTCAGTGACAACTGTGTTTGTCCCCAACGTATGGTAGGTAGTGGTGAAGTTAGGATATCGCTCATAGAGTTGAGGCTATCTGAAGGTCTCATGTCGATAAGACTACAACATCGTGGTTAGTGTGGAAAACGAAGATTGACTGAGATAGTTAGCGACGTGGTTGGTGCTCCCTGTCTGATACTTGATGTTGAGATGGAACTGCTACAAGTATGTGGACCACTTCTGATGGTGGTCATTCTCCAATTTTTCTTGTGTCTACATGAACCACAAAGCCTTATGATTAGTGTGGACGATTGTCTCCTTCCCAAGAATGTAATGCCTCCACTGGCAGAAGGATTGTACAATGGAGTACATTTATTTATCATAAGTGGGGTACTTATGGAAAATATATGATAGTGTATCACTATGATAGGCCACAAGATGTCCATGCTGAGTGAGAACTACGCCCACAACATAATCTGAAGCATTTGTCTCAATCTCAAATGGCTACTACAGGTCGGGTAATGAGAGAATCAAGGATGATCATAAGCACTTCCTCAAATCATCGAATGTTTTTTGTTGTGACTAGCCCCACATGAATTTTTCCTTGCCACTGTCCCTGGTCACTTGGCTAAGGGCCCATGCAATGTGGTAGAATCCCAACACGGACATGCAATAGAAATTGGCAAGGCCTAAGAAGCTCTAGATCTCAGTGAGTCCAGTCAGGGATAGCTATTCACGAATGACCTGGATTTTGGCTGGATTGACATGCACCCTGTGTTCATCAACAATGTATCCTAGGTACAAGACCCTATTCATGTCGAAGGAGCATTTTTCCAAATTTGCATATAGCTTGTGTTGCAACAGAGTGTGCAAAACCTATTAAATCTGTTGCAAGTGTTTTGCCCAATTCTTTTTGAAGATGAAGATTCCATCCAAATACACTACCACAAAAGAATTGGAGAAAGGCTGCAAGATATCATCCATCATCATCATGAAAGTTGTTGGGGAATTTTTCAACACAAAGGGCATGACCAACCATTCGAAAATACCTTCTTTCGACTTGAAGGCAGTCTTACATACATCGATCTACTCTATTGGGACCTCATGGTATCCAGACTTCATATCAATCTTACTGAAGTATTTGTCCCCCTTGATTTTCTCAAGGTGATCATCTATTCAGGGAATTGGGTATTGGTTCTTGACTATGATTTTATTTAGGGCCTGATAATCAATGTATAGTCGCCAAGACCCGTCTTTCTTCTGCACAAGCACAATTGGGCTTCCATAAGGTGATTATCTTGGGCGGATGTGCCCTTTTTCTAGCAGCTCTTAGATTTGGCACTTGATTTCCTCATTTTATGACAAAGAGTAGCGACAGACTGACCCATTAGGTAGCAGTGCACTAGGGGCCAAATCAATTGAGTGCTTGAATTGACAATGTAGAGGTACCCCAGTGGGTAAGGAGAAGATGTCTTTGTATTCTTCCATGACCTTATCCACATGATTCTACTGCATGGAAAGACCTGTCATGGAGGCCATGGATGTGGCTGCAACCTTCCGCTCACTTAGAGCACGAATCATGAAGAAGAAAAAATTCCTAGTCTGGAAGATGACCTTCCTGCATTGCTTGGAGGAGATCAAGGAAATGGTGGTAGATGGGACTACCTCTGGTATCCTGTATGATTTCTTGTCCAAAGTAATAATGACACTGTGAGACCTATAATCATATAAAAAATGACATTTCCATAAATAAGGTTGTCCCAAAATAAAATCATAAACTTTAAGGGGGAGACATCACACAAAACCTTATCTTTGAAGGGATTGATTTCGTAGTCCAGGAAACCTTGTTGGATGATGCAGAGATTTATCCCTTCGTGGATCCATCTGATGGTGTATGACTACAGGTTCGGTAATGTTGGTAGAGCCAACTTCTTGACAACCTCTATTGAGATGAGGTTCCTTTAACTACCACTATCAACGATGAAGTGCAGTGGTGTTGGATGTTTGGTCTTACCTGGGTTATACTTTAGGTTTCCAAACAAACCCTACAAACCATCGAGTCTTATGGAGACTAGAAGGAAACATTGTGCACAGAGTGCTCAATGAAGTGTCACCCGAGATGGATTTATGGGTGACTGCAGGAACCATGTCTACAACCTTGGAAGGGATGCTTCTTTAGGGATGTTAGATATGATTTTTACTTCAATATATACCATATATATTATTCTAGCACAACACAATATTCATATCTAACATTATGTAACCATGTGAATTCATTTAACATTCAGTCTGCAACAAATATCAGAATTATTCTAGTGTGCGTTGCATTTTACTACTAAAAAATCCATTCATTCATCATAAACCATTGCAATACATAAAAGAAACATTCCACAAAGTTACACAATGTTTTACCATGCTTCACCACCCCGGGCTACGTCCACAAATATCTAGTATTTTTTCGCTTCTTTATTATTCTTCATCATGTTATCGTGCTAAGCGTATTACATCTGAATATAGTCGAAGCTATTGATACTAGTGAGGATGAAAAGAATGCACCAAGATACACAATTGGCGAACTTACCCTCAGTTATAATTCATATCTTTCTCTCCAAAAAAATACTCATAGATCATCTCACTATTATCTCCACAACTCTCAACAAAACTCATACCAAAACTAGTCACTCAAAACTCTCGCTAGCCACCAGACCTCCTCAGATCTTAAAATACATATTTGTACTACAAAAATGGGTTAAAACTCGTTACAATCATGATCAAAACCCTAACCCTAAGTGGATTAAGATTTTCCACATTCTAACTTCCTACATGTAGTTGATCTGCAACCTTCTTTCTTCCTTTCTTTCTTCCTCACACTCTTTTTCCTTATTATCCGACGCACGCTCCTTTGTTGGTCCCTTTTCTAACTATCTTCCTTTATTTCTACATTGTTCCCAAAAATAGCCTTCACCAAGAGGCCCCCAAGACTCCCCTGTGGCTTGTCCTGATCCAATTAGGTAGTGTGTGCCTCCTGCAGTAACTTCTCCAATTCCTAGAACTTGCCTGAAATGCCTTCCACTTTAAATTTTACATGTGTACTCTTCTCTGCGATAGTCTCCATAGTCTGTGCAGTGATAGGATCCTTCAACAATTATTCATTCTCCAATCCTACCTTTTCAACCTGATCCTTGGATTCATCAATATCCATTGGCATTTTCTCTGTGCTTTATTGCAGTAGCTCCAACTATGTCTACCTTGCCTTCTTTTCTACTTGTATGCTCTTCAACTTTGCCTGCAAGTTTTTCAATTATTACACACTCCTCAATCTATCTGGGTTTTTCATTGTCTTATTCTTCTTCTTTAAGTCTGGTAGCACTGTGTTTACTCCTTCCTCTTTCTAGTCTATCTCCTACAATTTTCCATCCTCTTGCAGATCTGTCCATAATTATGTGCTTTTTTTGTACAACTTTGTGGTTTCTTGAATGCTCTGTGAAATACTCTCCTTATGACTTGTAACCTCTTTCTCCCTCTGTGTTCTTACCTATGGTGGCATGCAAGGTGATAGGAGTTCCATCAACTCTGTAATGTTTCTTCTATATCTCTCCATAGCTTTTTTTATCTTCTCAATCTCCTCCTCTGTAGGTAAACTCTCATTTTCTTGCGCACTACCAAGAATTTTTTTAAACTTTTCTTCCACATTTTTCTCCATTCTAGTAGTTTTCTTCTTTACTGTATCTCTCTCAAGCTTCACATGATCGATTTTCAACTCCATTTTACTCTTTACTTCATTGGCCAATTGTAGACTTGTCACATCTACGCATGCCCTCGACTGTATCTCCCATGCGACACTGATTTGCATTTTGTACAACACCTTCATAAAAACTTGGCCAATTCCAAGTCTAAATGGCCTATGTCCTTTAATGGTTTTTGTTCTATATCCTCATCCACCTACAACATCTCCTGAGTTATGCAAAAATTTGCACTTCCCTTTGATATTATTTGTTTTTTCCCTTGCAATGGAACTGATTTTTCTTGGGATGTTTTTTGTTGTGCCTATTTTTTATGATGCGTTGTAGTGAGTTGTAGTTTTTCTAGTGCCTCCTTATCCTATGCCAACTTCTTAACTGTTTCTTCCCTTTTCTTCTCTGCATCATCCCACGCCTCTGTTGCATGGTCCTGAACTTTTTCTGCAACCAATTCTGCATCATCTTCTCTCAATGTGAGCTCAAGAACACCCTTATGCTCTTTCATCTTTTTGTTCTAGCATGCTTCCTCTAATATTGTCCTCTTCATGGGAAATTTCTTTTTATGGGTTGTTGTACCTAGGATTTCCATGTTTTGTAGATCTCCTCCTCTTAGTTCCTCCTATGTAGGAACATTATTATCCTTATGTAATGCTCCATTTTTTACTTATGTGCGGTCCTTCTCCTATGCTAAAGGTTTGGGGATAAGGTTCTTCTACCTTGGCTTTCTAACTATTGCGCTCCCCCTTGTTTCCTTCACACGTTCTGTTGCCTTTCTTGTATTTTTTGTTGGACTATTTGACTTCTGTTAAGTTCCAACTTCTACTTGCTTCTTACCTTTTGATACCTTCTTGGAAACTATTGGTACCTTCCATTCTTCAGGACGATATTTCATGGCCCACTACACTTCCTCTCTTGTCACACAGTACCTCAATTGTAACCATACCTTCTTGGGATCCTTTTTGGCCTAAATCCATGTGTTGTGTCTATAAGATTGAAAGTTATATATTCTTTGATATTCTACCACCACTTTTGGTGGTATCTGCCATCTTTTCCTGCATCGTGTCATAATACATAGAAAATATGTTCAAATTTCCCTTCCTTTGTTTTTTATATGAAGTGTGCCACAACATTGTATACTTTGTTGCGCGATACTTTCTTGGACTTGGGTAAAATTTGTTGTATTTGGTTCTCCCCAACCCACCAAAACTATCAATATCATCAACCATGCATAGTGGAACTATGTTCTAATATCCTATGCATCCTTCCAATCATCCAAAAACAAATTCAGTAAATATGGGGTCTAACTGAGTGGACTCCCCTTTGCGCATTGCATGGCTACTACTATGACTCTTGCATGTGCTTCTTCCTTGTGACATTTCCTTAGAAGTTTGCAAGCCATCATCTTTTTCCCCAATCTGGTTATTGGTTCACTGATATTGTTAATGATCAACCCACTGGATCCTCTGTTAGTGCTATATTTCCTCTTCATCTCTTTTGCTAGAGATTTATCCTTTGTCTTATCATCCAAATATGGTTCTGGATTTTTTCCATCTGTTGGAAACCCTGTAATCTATGCAATTAAATCTACAACTATTGATACCAGTCTTTCCATCCATAGAACACCCCCATCCACCAAGGCCAATAGTTGTTTCAGAAAGGCATTGACATATTTTCCCCTCCCAAAGTGGGGAATTTCCAATAGGTTCATGATACTTATGTTATAAAATCATGCAATCCACTTATTTGGCTCTAAAATTGGAGCCCACGATAGACCTGTACCTTTTCTCTCCATATAGAATTGTGGTGAAAACTCAGGGAACTTGTCCCTGTCTTTAATATCATGGTTTGCATACCTCAGTTTGTCCACACATCCTAACATGCCAGGAAGGATCTTGACTCCTTTGTGTACGTGTGACAGTGCTAGTTTTACTTATTTTTGTTTATGTGATGATATTTGTACTGTATGTTTTCCCTTTGTCTTCGCAATTGTTGTCGATGGTCTTTCTTCTTGGTGTGCTCCATCTTCGTCTTCTGTATCTGAATCGTGTTGTCTAGTAACATCTTCCACCGGCACTTCCTCTGTCTGTTGCACTGGCTCTACAACAAGGTTCTACGCTTCTTCATCTTGTCCTCTAGGCTCATTTGACTTTGTTCTTTCATCATCATGTTCATACATTTGTTGTTGTGCTCCTAATCCAAGTTGTTACGTGGGGTTCTGTTCTGTGCTAGGGTTTCCTACTTCTCCCTGTGTCTTGACCTCCATCTCCTCTCTCACGTTCTTGTACAAGTGTAGGAATCACTAGTGAAAGAATGACATCCATGTCCACTACTCCCTCTAGATTAATAGGGTTTTTTTCTTCGACCGCTTTCTCCTGTGTTTTCCTTGCAGTCACTCAATGGGTTACACTAGGTCTAGGAAAGATGAAGGGTGAAATTAGTTGTGGGAGGTAATTGGTTAACCTGTGGGACACAAGAAAAATTCCATTTCACACAATGATTAATTACCAAGTTAGAACACACACCATTCACCTTTAGACACTATATATTAGGTAAAAACAATTGTTGTAAAATTGTAGGAGTGAACTATTTTATATCAACAATAAGTAATTTGAAACAACAACAAGAAAATCAACCTAGAAAATTAGCAGTCATATCTTAAAATTTATCCCTTAACAAGTAGAACAATATCCAATTTCTAAAAAATGGTTTTTAGCAAGTTTTTCCACAATACAAAGTACTTATTTATCAATATATGCAAGCCCTAATGGTTGTAGCATTCATTTATGATTCTGGAAAGATATTTAATGAATCTTCAAAGTGTTAGAGTGTAATTGGATTGCCAATGATGTCATAAAGAAAAACTAAGAGATATTTTTTAGAGACAGGGTGTGTTTGTTATAGTTGATTCTAGGGTTTCAAACATCACTTGCAATCAATAAGACTAGTGGTGTTTTCTCTTTTCCGTGGGAAAATGGGGTCAAGGAAAAAACCATGGAGATTTCTAAAGGAAGGAAAGGGGTGTGAAGATTAAAAATTGGAAATATACCATCATAGAACTAATTCCAAACTTCTTGAAAACAAAACCTAAGGAATATACCCTCATAAACCATATATGTCATTTTCTTCTCTAGCAGCTATAAATAAGATTTATCTACTTAACATTATCAATACTTATACCTATGATATAAAAATCCTAATAAACACAAAACCCTAAAAGCATATAAAAACTACTACATAATTTAAAACACTATTAAACAATTAAAATTATTCATCCAAAC
>ML869325.1:5617-18198 GCA_009831015.1 Picea engelmannii | reverse complement strand
CCTTCACTTTCTGACATTCCATACATTTGGCGATGTAATCAGCAACATCCTTTTTCATTCCTGGCCAAAATAACTGGCTTCTTACTACCGTAATTGTTTTCTGGTAACTGGGATGTCCAACATATGGAACATTATGCATTTCCTTTAATACCAAATTCCTATGTTATTTGTAACTAGGAACATAAATTCTATTTTTATGCATAAGTAGTCCATCTTCCTTTATCTCATACTCTTTCATTTTCTGTTGTACATATCCTTGGTGTAAGCTTTCCTTTACCTCTAACAACGACATCGAAAATTATGTTGTTCAACTTAGACTGATGCATTCTGACAGTTGTAGCATGCATGAGATGCACCCATCTACTAAGTGCATCAACAACTTTGTTTTCTTTTACCTTGATATGCTTGATGTCAAGGTCATATTCACTTAAAAATTCAAGCCATCTTGTTTGCCTGGCAGTCAAATTTGGCTGATCAAAAAGATACTTTAGACCATTGTGGTCTGTTCTTAATTCAAATCTCTTTCCCATTAGATAATGCCTCCACATATTCAATGCGTGAACAATAGAAACAAGCTCCAAATCATGTGTGGCATAATTCTTCTCATGCTCTTTAAGATTTTTGGACACATAACTAATGAAATACCCATTTTGAGTGAGGACTTGTAATACCCCAAGGTCGAGCCCTAATTTTTAAATCATGAATTGTAAACATGTTTCATAGGTTGGTGATCCAAGTAATGATAAGATAGGAGGATTATGTGATAGTTGGGCCAGAGAGCCTAGGATGCTAAGGCCAAGGGCCTATTTTGTATATGTAAATATTCAAATAATTAATATAAAACCATCACTGCATGTAGGCCGACCACGATGAAATAGTATGGGGAACTAGGCTCCACTAGGTTGAGTAAGGGAAGGGGGTTGAGAGGCTGGAAAAAGGGGCTAAGATTAAGAGTTTAAATATTAGAGAATAATATATATTATTATTCTAAATGTTGTGAGGAGGATATGAATTATCCTAAGTTACTTTTGGGAATGGGAACAACTTCTAAATGGAGAGGAACGTGCTTCATGAGTTCCATGTGTCATCTCAGGCACATGCAAATATATGTGGGGATTTTGACTATTTGGGGGATCCTTTTTGTCATTCCTTCCACTCATGCACACAATGAGGAGAAAGCAGGAAAATCAATGAACACCAATTTTAAACCCTCAACCATCCTAAACCTATGCAACAAGCCTGAACTACTATCTTTGTTGAACTTGTACCCTGCGGGTTTCCTGTGTTTCGTTCTGCAATTATCATGCCCCACATCCAATTTCTTTTTTTTCCATCACCCTTTCCCATATTTTGAGGAGGTGGATAGAAGAAGCAAGTTGTCAGGCATTTAGTTTGAAGAGGAGGGTTGTCAAGCCCTTGGTATAAGAAGAAAGTTGTCAGGCCTGTGAGCAACTCTCTCTAGGTGAGAGAGTTTGATGGGGAAGTGAGTTCTACTGGAGGGAGTCTAGTAGAAACTACAAAGATCTGAGAATTCATGTCGATCCTATTGTTGAAGCCCTGGAAGGGAGGTGGATAATCCGATGGACTATATGACAGTGAAGGTGTATACTCTTGAGGTGGGACAGGCATGTGGGGAATGAGATTCTGTGAGCAATGAGCGTAAGTGGCTCCTTGGAGGAACTCTTTCCTGTAGACTGGTGCAACTTCATGTTGTCCTTTCCTAGCCTAGGAATCCCTTGCTCGATGGAGTCTAGTCCCATATCGGGGGTGAACCACTACTGAGAGTGATGAGTAGTGGGGTCTAAGGATGGGAGGTTCATGGAAGGTCTGGATGCATTCGGTGCACTACAATCAAGAGATAAGTATCATTTCTGTGGTTAATGGTTAATGATGTATTTTAGTGCATGCATGTGATTCTTATAATAATATCATGTGTTTCGCTGCATGCATTATTTCATGTTACCTCTATTTATTTATTTTAAGTTTATCTGTGATTTATTCCGCAAAGAGATCTGTTTGCCATAGCCCAATAGGTTTATGTTTGGGCATGGATAGTTTTAATTATCTATAATAGAGCTTGAGACCGTGTGTGTCTGAGGTAGTGTTGTCCAACCTGTGGGTGGTTGGGGGATGTTACAAAATGGTATCAGAGCAATATGGTTTTAGAGAAGTGGCATTGTCCCCGACGAGGGTGGTCAGGAG
Organism: Picea engelmannii; assembly: GCA_009831015.1. Taxonomy (NCBI): domain Eukaryota; kingdom Viridiplantae; phylum Streptophyta; class Pinopsida; order Pinales; family Pinaceae; genus Picea; species Picea engelmannii. The sequence goes on along the minus strand of ML869325.1, from coordinate 15,996 downwards.
ACATTACAAAATGGTATCAAAGTAGTATTGTTTTGGAGCAGTGGCATTGTCCCCGGCAAGGGTGGATGAGGGATGTTACAAAATGGTATCAGAGCCCATGGTTTCAACACTGAGCCTGGATGGGTTGAATAAGTGGTTATTGAAGAAAGGGATTTAGAGGGAACTATTGTCGAAATGGAAAAAATTCATTCTCCGAGCATTTAGGATGCCAGGAGGGTGTTGAGGGAGCACATTGGTTGTGTTCAAAAGCTCAGGATGTATAGCGGTTTGATAAACCATGACATATGTGGTATTGGGCCACAGAGTTAAAGTTGGGCTATTGGATCTATTCAAAAGGAGACAGATCCCTCGCATCTGTTGGATCCAAAGAAGATGCATGGAGGATAAGCACCAAAGTCCTTCAAACTTCACCCCTCTGGTCACTTTAAAACTATAAGTAGAGAAGAGTGCCAAAGTCATGAAGTTTGGAACCAATCCGGACCATCTATTCCAAAGGATACATGTCCAAATATTAAGAAGGTTCGAAGTTTTGGCACTCTGGAAGACATGGTTTGTGGTTGCATGGGAGGAAGAGACCCTGGATTCCCAGAGCGTCGGGTATGATATGGAAAGATGATGTCACCTAGGGTGACATGGACCTACCTAGGTCTGCCATGTGTCACTCATTTCCATACTTTTGACAAGCCCTTAAAACCAATTGGAACCTGACATGTGTCACTCGACAGTGGGGCCCCAAAATGTTAAACAGTTCAGGAGTTTGACATTCGGGGGAAATTGTTAGAAGTAATTCCAGACCTCCAAAGTTATGAAGTATCAAAGTTTTGAAGTGATGAGGCTTGATGAAGTCATGGGGAGGTGACGTGGACCTCCTCTAGGCATGCTAGATATCATCGAGATTTGTACTTTTTCGTGGGCTCTTAGAACCAATAGAGACCCAACACGTGACACTTGACAATGGGACCATGTGTCACCATAGGGATTGATGACAACATAGCTAAGTGGACCCAGAGGTTTCTGCAGTTCGGGAGTTCGACGGTATGAGGGTTTTGTGATGTGTCGAACGAGAATCCAGCAGAGCCTAAAGTTTTGATGTGAGGTGGAGGGATGATGTCACCAAGGGTGACATGTACACACTAGACGTTGCCACGTGTACACTCCGTAACTCTTCTAGGTGGCACACTGGTAAGTGGATGCTGATGAGAATCCAGGAGTTCGTTAATCCGGGTGTTTGGGGAAAAACAAGGTGTAATTTTCATGAAGCAGTGGAGCCTTAAAGCTTTGAATATGTACTGTGCAAGGGTTCGACGGTTTGACATTCAGGAGAAGGGAGGCATAAAGTAACAAGAGCTTCTGAAGCCTAAGTTCCAGAGCTCTGAAGCTCTCAAGGCTCTGGATAAGCACCTATATGATTGCATCGGATCACAGTTGTGGTCACATGTGCTCGGGGGCGAAAAAAAAGGGGGGGTACTGCCCAAAATTTTGTTTTAAGAATGGGAAAAAGGTTTAGAGAAGGAGATCATGAGGTCCATGATTGAACAAACCTACATCAAAAGAAGTAAGGAAAAGKTTGTTAAGTTGAAGAGAGGATCTAGCATGGATACACGAGCCAATTCGGCTCTGTGAATTAAGAACAGTTGAACATAGATCACCTTCCTGGAAGYGCCATTGCTCAAATAGTCATRGCATMTTGCTCAAAACTCAGAATTGAGCAAGGGAGCAGTTGTTGGATAGGTCTAGAATAGTACTATAGGACAATTGTTTACCCAGAAATTGTATATGGATAGTAACTTTCTCATAAAATCAGTATAAGTAATTATGATCATTTATAAACCATAATTGTACACGTTTGCATGGTTTTTTTCAGACAGTTAGCTTGACAAGAGTTATGTTGGTTTCACACTTTTGCAGAGTTTTTTTCTACCAAAAAAGAACAAAAACTTCCTAGAGTGTAGAAAGATGGAGGATGCACAAGAGGATTACAGTCAGGAAGATGAGGTTAGAGGAATGAATTTCCACTTGGGAATTGAAGGAACAAAATCCAATGGACATGGAGAAAGAAAGGAGGAAGACGTCAATCTAGTGGAGACCATCAGAAAATTGCAGGCATATGTCCAGATCCACAAAGATGGTAATGAAAGGCTTATGAAGGACAAAGAGCAACATGAATAGTTCAACATGAATTTAATGAAAATCATGGACATAATTGAGAAGAATTTAGATAAGGAGAGTGGCTCCAACAAATCAGGAAGCCACAAGACACCTGAGGAAAAACAAAGATCAAGGAGTGGTAGAAAACATCACCACCACTCCCAAACGAATTCCCATAGGAGAGCACACAGTATCTCAAGTCCATCCCCTATCAGGAAGCATAGGAGGTATAGGGTGGATGAGTTGAAAGGATAAATGAATAAGATCAAACCTCCTACTTTTGATGGAGAGCACAAGAAGGATGAAGATCTCGAGACATGGTTTCTAGGCATGAGGAAGTACTTCCAATTGCACAACTATTGTTCTCAGGTAGAGGGAAGAATTTCCATCTATCAATTGAAAGGAAAGGCATACATGTGGTGGGATCAGCTTGTGTAAGTGAAAAATGTGATGTGGAAATAATTCAAGAAGTATTTTGAGAATAAATACCTGACCAAGAGGTATTATGATAAAAATATGAAAGAGTTCTTTGAACTCAAGCTGGGAAGCATGACCATTTATGAATATGAAAAGAGATTCTTGGAATTGTTTAGGTATGTTTCCTTCATCAAAGATGAGACAGTTAAGATCCAAAGATATCTGAGTGGACTACCATCCTTCATCAATGACAATATCTAGTATGATGATCCTAAAAATTTGGAATAAACCATAAGAAGGGATAAGTGCTTGTATGATCAACAAAAAGGAAAGCTTGCCTTCCAGAAGGCTTGGGAGGACAAGAAGAAGTTTAGCATAAATCTTAGGAAGAAGGGGATCAAGCCTCCATTATTTAGAAATAATCCTCAAGGACAACCATCTCTTAGAGAGCCCAAGGTGGTTGAGGTAGGTGGGAAAACGCCAAGACAGCCACCGATGCAATGTTGGGGTTTTTAAAGAGATCATAAGTATATGGATTTTCCTCACAAAGATGAAAAACTGAGAGTTGTCCATAATTTCCAGCAATCATAAACAATGGAGGACATTGGCAGAAGGGTGCCAAGGATCTATGCAACCCTAGAAAACAAGCAAGCAGAGTTTCAATCACACATGATTGAAGTACAAGGTATGATAAATAAACATGCCTTCACTATTTTAATTGATTCAGAGGCTAGCCATAGCTATATAGATCCTAAGGTAGTGGAAATATTGCAATTTCCAAGATGCAAGCATGAGAAATCTTGGCTGGTGTAGCTAGATACAAGAGCTAAGAGAAAGGTTGTTGAGTTGGTTAATTCATGTCCATTGGGAATGAATGGGATGAATACCAAGGCAAATCTAAACATCTTGCCTTTGGGTTCATATGACTATCTAATTGGTATGGATTGATTGGACCAACACCATTCCATCTTAGATTGTCATAACAAGGCATTCACTTGCCTAGATGAGGAAGGGAACTCAAGGGAAGTCCAAGGAATTCCTAGGGAAGTTACTGTCCAAGAAATATCAATAATGCAGCTAAAGAAGTGTTATAGGAAGGTTTTCCAAGTGTTTCCAGATCATATGGAGGAAAAACCTAAGGATAGGGTGCCAAATCTAGAAGATAAAACAATCCTAAAATAGTTTGAGGATGTGTTTAAGGAGATACATCCTCAAACTATAGCTGGATACAGGAGCTAAGAGAAAGGTTGTTGAGTTGGTTAATTCATGTTCATTGGGCATGAATGGGATGAATACCAAGGAAAATCTCAACATCTTGCCTTTGGGTTCATATGACTATCTAATTGGTATGGATTGATTGGACCAACACCACTCCATCTTATATTTTCATAACAAGGCATTCACTTGCCTAGATGAGGAAGGAAACTCAAGGGAAGTCCAAGGAATTCCTAGGGAAGTTATTGTCCAAGAAATATCAATAATGCAGCTGAAGAAGTGTTATAGGAAGGGTTTCCAAGTGTTTCTAGATCATATAGAGAAAAAACCTAAGGATAGGGTGCCATATCTAGAAGATAACACAATCCTAAAATAGTTTGAGGATGTGTTTAAGGAGATACCAGGACTACCCCCAAAGAGAGACATTGATTTCTCTATAAATTTGATGCCAGGAGCAGCTCCAGTGTCAAAGACTCCCTAAAGAATGAGTACTCTAGAGTTGAAGGAGTTGCAAATGCAGCTTGAGGAACTATTGAAGAAGGGGTACGTACACCCAAGTGTGTCACCTTGGGGTGCCTTGGTGTATTGATTTTAGGCAGCGAAATAAAGTAATTGTGAAGAAAAAGTATCATTTTCCAAGGATTGATGATCTCTTCGATCAATTGAAGGATTCAAGGATGTTTTCAAATATTTATCTCAGGTCAGGATACCATCAGGTAAGGATTAAAGATGAAGACATCAAAAAGACTTCCTTCAGAACAAGGTATGGTCACTATGAGTTTATAGTGGTGCCATTTGGGTTATCAAATGCATTAGTTGTTTTCATGTGTTTGATGAATGGTGTTTTTCGAGAGTACTTAGAAAAGTTTTTCATTGTATTTTTGGATGACATCCTTGTATATTCCAAGACAGAAGAAGAACATGAGCGTCAATTGAGGATGGTGTTGCAAGTGTTAAGAGAACACCAGTTGTATGCAAGATTGAGAAAGTGCTCATTTTATCATAACCAAATTAATTATTTGGGACATATCATATCCAAATAAGGGATAACGGTGGATCCTGAAAAGATAGAGGCCATTAGAGGCTGGACAACATCTAAGAATGTTACAGAAGTCAGATCCTTCATGGGTCTAGCTAGATACTACAGAATATTTGTTGCAGGGTTTTCAAGGATTGCTCACCCAATCACTTCCTTGTAAAGGAAAGGAGTGAAGTTTCAATGGACAGGAGAATGTGAAAAGAGCTTCCAAAAATTGAAGCACTTATTAACCAGTGCTCCGATTCTGAGAATTCTAGATCCTAATTAGGACTTCATGTTTTGCAAAGATGCATGCAAAGAGGGACTTGGTGGAGTCCTCAGTCAAAATGGTTTGGTAGTATGTTTTGAATACAGAAAGTTGAATGAGCATGAAAGGCTCTATGCCACTCATGATTTGGAGTTGGCATCCATAGTACATGCCTTAAAAACGTGGAGGCACTACCTCATGAGAAATAAATTTGAACTGAGGACAGACCATAATGGTCTTAGGTATTTGTTTGATCAGACAACTTTAAATGTCAGGCAAAGAAGATGGTTGGAATTCCTCTATGAGTATGATTTTAATATCAAGCACATCAAGGGAAGGGAGAACAAAGTGGTTGTTGCACTCGGTAGGAGAGTGCATGATTTACACACTACAACCATTATCATGTACCAAATAGATATTAAATACAAAATTTCTGAAGCTGCAAAAGCATATTTGCAGTACATGGAGATGGTAACAAAATTGCAGCAAGGTAAAATGCAACAGGAAGCTGAAAATTATGAATTGGGAATTGATGGAATTCTCCTATACAAGAACATAATTTTTATACCCAATTCTATGGAATTGAAAAGTATGATCTTGAAGGAGATGCATAATGTGCCTTATGTTGGACACCCAGGATATCAAGAAACAGTGGGAATAGTTAGGAGCCAATACTATTGGCTAGGTATGAAGAAATGAATTGTTGAGTACATTGCCATATCTATGGAGTGTCAAAGGGTCAAGGATGAGCATAGACACCCAGTTGGGTTTTTGTAGCCATTACCCATTCTTGAGTGGAAGTGGGAAGTGGTGACAATGAATTTCATCACCAAATTTCCAAGGACAAGCAAGCATCGTGATTCTATCATGGTAGTGGTGGACAAGCTTACCAAGGTTTCCCATTTTATTCCTTTGAAGACTACTCACAAAGCAACCAATGTTGTTGATATATGTATGAGGGAAGTGGCTCAATTGCATGGTATTCCAAAGACAATTGTGTCTAATAGAGACCCAAAATTAACTTCAAAATTTTGGAAGGGATTATTCAAGGGGTTCAAAACCAATCGGAACTTCAGTACAACCTATCATCCCAATTCTGATGGGTAGATAAAGAGGGTAAACCAAGTAATAGAAGATATGTTAAGAATGTATGTGATGGACAAACCATAAAAGTGGGAATACTATCTACACTTGGTAGAGTTTTCTTACAACAATGGGTACAAAGCATCTCTGAAGATGAGCCCATTTGAAGCACTTTATGGCAGAAAGTGCAACACTCATGTAAGTTGGGACAACCTAGCTAATAGGGTAGTGATTGGGCCATATTTTCTCAGAGAAATGGAAGAGAAAATGTTGAGGATTAAAAAGAATTTAAAGGTTGCCCAAGATAGACATAAAAGATATGTTGACAAGGGTAGAACTCATAGGGAGTTTAAAGTGGATGATCGTGTATTCTTGAAGGTTAAGGCCAACAAAAGTTCACCGAAGTTGGGAAATTGTTCCAAGTTGGCAGCTAGATATTGTGGACCATTTGAAATCCTAGAAAGGATTGGTCTAGTAGCTTATATGATTACATTTCCTGCATTTATTTCTGTTCATAATGTATTCCATGTATCATTTCTCAAGAAATATATACTTGATGCTAATCATGTAATTGATTGGAATGTGATTCGGGTGGAGAAAGAAGGTGCTATCCAAATGCATCTGGTACGCATTCTAGACCAGAAAATTAAACAGCTATGGAATTGATCCATAGGGCTTGTAAAGGTCCAATGGACCTGGTAAGGTCCCGAGGACACTACTTGGGAGCATGAGGATGCAATGCGGGTAGAATACCCACATCTTTTTGAATATTTTTAAAATCTTGTTGATATGGTGTAAAAGAATTGCACTGAGGACAATGCAAAAATAAGGGGAGGGGATTGTAATACCCCATGACCGAGCCCTAATTTTTAAATCATTAATTGTAAACATGTTTCATAGGCTGGTGAGCTAAGTAATGATAAGCTAGGAGGCTTATGTGATAGTTGGGCCAGAGAGCCTAGGATGCTAAGGCCAAGAGCCTGTTTTGTATATGTAAATATTCAAATAATTAATATAAAAGCATCATTGTGTGTAGACCGAACAAGATGAAAGAGTATGGGGAACTAAGATCCACTAGGTTGCGTAAGGGAAGGGAGATGAGAGGCTAGAAAAGGGGGCTAATCTTAAAAGCTTAAACCTCAAAGAATAATATATATTATTATTCTAAATGTTGTGAGGAGGATATGAATTATCCTAAGTTCCTTTTGGGAAGGGGAACGACTTCAAAATGGAGAGGAATGCACTTCATGAATGCCATGTGTCATCTCAGGAACATGCAAATATATGTGGGGATTTTGATTATTTCGGGGATCCTTTTTTACATTCCTTCCACTCACGCACGCAACGAGGAGAAAGCAGGAAAAATGGTGAACACCAATGCTAAAACCTCAACCATCCCAAACCTCTACAATGAGCCCAAACTAATATCTTTGTTGAACTTGTACCCTGTGGGTTGCCTATGTTTCGTTCGACCATTACCGTGCCCCACATCCAGGTTCTTTTGATTCCATCACCCTTTCCCGTGTTTTGAGGAGTTGGATAGAAGAAGTAGGTTGTCAGGCCTGTAGTTTGAAGAGGTGGGTTGCCTAGCCTGTGGTAGAAGAAGCAGGTTGTCCTATGAGAAAATCTCTCCAAGTGACAGAGTTTGTTGGGGAAGTGATTTCTCCTGGAGGGATTCCCGTAGCAACTACAAATATCTGATAATTCATGTCCGACTTGTTTCTGAAGCCCTGGAAGGGAGATGGAGTAGTCGATGGACTGTGTGACAGTGAAGGTGTATACTCCTAGGGTGGGACAGGCATGTGGGGAATGAGAGTCTGTGAGCAGTGGGAATAAGTGTCTCCTTGGAGGAAATCCTTCCCGTAGACTAGTGAAACTTCTTGTTGTCCTTGCCTAGCCTAGGAATCCCTTACCTGGTGGAGTCTAGTCCCAGCTTGAGGGTGACCCACTGCTAAGAATGATGAGTAGCGGGTTCTAAGGCTGGGAGTTTCATGGAAGGTATGAATGTAGTCAGTGCACTACAATCAAGAGATAAGTATTAAAATTAATTAAAAAATATTACAATTAATTAATAATTTATTAAACCCTAATCATTTTAATTAAAAAAACTATAGGTTTTTAGAGCCGACTTTAGACTTTAGAATTCTCCACCTCTCGTAGGTTCACTATTGATCTCTTCTCTTAATGTTTTTATTTACCCAGGCTTAGATGTCCTGATGATGGGTCCTGATATGGAATCGAAACGTCGACCTCCAATAATCAATACTGTGGTTCCTTTGAATCCTCTAAACAATCCCTCCCACAAAAATCTTAATTTTTAGGATCATTTATGTGATTAATGGTTAATGATGTATTTTAGTGCATGTATGTGATTCTTATAATAATATCATTTTTTTTATGCATGTATGCTTTCATGTTATCTCTGTTTATTTCTGTTAAGTTTATATGTGATTTATTTCACAAGGATCTCTATCTACCATAGCCCAACAGGTCTATGTATGGGAATGGATAGTTTAATTATCTATAAAAGAGCTTGATACCGTGTGTGTCCGAGGTAGTGTGGTTCAGCCTATGGGTGGCCATGGGACGTTACAAAATGGTATCAGAGAAGTATGGTTTTGGAGCAGTGGCGTTGTCCCCGACGAGGGTGGTTGGGGGATGTTACAAAATGGTATTAGAGTAGTATGGTTTTGGAGCAGTGGCATTGTCGTCAGCAAGGGTGGCCAGGGGAAATTATAGGACTCCACCAAGTCCTTCCTTGCATGCATCTGTACATACCACAAAATTCTCATTTGGGTCAACAATCTTCAAAATAGGTGCACTAGTAAGTAATTCCTTCAAAGAATTAATTTTTTCTTCACATTTTGTTGTCCATTTGAATTTAATTCCATTCTTTTGGAAATAAGTGATGGGATGAACAATATTAGAGAACCCTGCTATAAATATTCTCTAGTAACCATCTAACCCCATAAAATATCTGACTTCTGAAACATTCCTGGGTGTTGGCCATCCTCTAATGGCTTCAATCTTCTCAATATCTATTGTTATACCCTATTCTGTAATAATGTTACCCAAGTACTGTATTTTTTCTTGATAAAAAGAACACTTACTCATCTTGGCATACAACTAATTTTCTCTTAGCACTTGCAATACCAATCTTAAGTGATGTTCATGATCCTCTTCATACTTAGAATAGACAAGGATGTCATCGAGAAATATTATGACAAACTTATCAAAGTAATTTATGAATATGCCATTCATTAAGAACATAAAGAAAGTTGGTTCATTGGTCAGTCCAAATGGCACCATTACAAATTCATAATGCTCATACCTGGTTCTAAAGGTTTTCTTATGGATTTCTTCTGCATTTATTCTTACCTTATGGTATCCTGATCTCAATTCTATCTTTGAAAATATATTTTCTCCTCTTAGCTGATTAAAGAGGCCATCAATTCTGGGTAGAGGATACTTTTTCTTCATAGTGGACTTATTCAGCTATCGAAAGTCGATACACAACCTCAATGATCCATCCTTCTTTTTTACAAAGATTATTGGTGCTCCCCAAGGTGAAACGACTGGACGTATGTACCCTTTCTTCAAAAATTCATCCAACTGCATTTGTAATTCTTTGTAACTATGGTGTGCTCACTCTGTAAGTTGTTTTTGACATCGGGGTAGCTCTTGGCACTAGATCAATAGAGAAATCTATTTCCATTTTTGGTGGAAACCCTAGTATTTCTTGGAATACATCCTCAAATTATTGTAGTATCGACAAATGTTCAAGGCTTGGCCCCTTTGTATCTTTTGGCTCCTCCACATGGGCTACATAAAATTGACATCATTTTATGAAACATATATTCAGTTGTAAGGCTGAAATATCTCTTATAGAGATGGGTCTTGGAACTCCTTTTACAGTGCTTTGTTTTCCATCTCCATCAAGACATGTAAATGTCTTTTTATGACAATCTAGTGTTGAAATAATGTAATTGCAAAGAGTATTTTTATTATTATTGTTATATTATTCATAGGATCAATCCCCATTGTGGATTGATCATGTCAGTTATTGTATTAGGACCAAATCCCCTTTTGCGGATTGGTCAACAGACAATTGTAATAGGAAGAATAAGAAGTCGGCCCCAGCAGTTATTATTGAGACCCAGAAATATAATAAAGGTGGGTTTACCCACCCAGAGTGAGAAGTTGGCCCTGCCAGTGAAAGTCACTTCACAC
>ML869324.1:0-13292 GCA_009831015.1 Picea engelmannii | reverse complement strand
ACAAGTTTTGTTTTTACTGTAAAGTGAAATTCTAAATAAAAAAAATACTTTTATATGTCAGAAGTTGAATAACTTGTGAAAATACAGTTTTTTTTGTCATAAAACAAGCAAAAGTGTAACCCACCTTCATGATTTCACCCGTATGTATTGAAGAATTACATTCATTGGAAGCACCAGCTTCCTTTGTTTTCCAGCTACAACTTGAAGGAGGCTCCAACCCCCTAGTTTCTCAGGCTACAACCTGAGGGAAGCTCCAACTCCCAAATTCTATGGCTACAACTTTGGGTCCCATTCTCATGGATTTTAAGGAATTAACCATGCAATTCGACTAGGATGGAAAAAAATATAAGTTCCAAGGCATCACCGCCAGGTAACCTGATGTCATTAGTTCCCATAGCATGGAAAATCTACTAAAAAAAGGTCATTCTGGTGTTATTTCCCAACTTCATGCCATACAAGCAACAGCGACACCCTTAGTGTCGCAAGAACTCCAATCCATCCTTTCTAAACATCAAGTGGTCTTTTCCACTCCTCAGGGACTCCTTCCTTCCCATGGTTTTCATGGTCATTCCATTCCCCTTGTACCGGGAAGCCTTCCTCCCAATATCTGTCCGTATTGTCACCCCTTTTCCCAAAAAAATGAAATTGAGAAAATGATCCAAGAACTCCTTAATGCAAGCATTATCCTCCATAGTACGAGCCCCTAATATTCTCCTGTGGTCATGGTCCTGAAGAAAGAATATTCTTGGCAAATGTGTCATGAATTCTGTGCCCTCAACAAACTTGCCATTAAAGACAAATTTCACATTCCTATCATTGATGACCTCTTGGATGAATTGAGTGGCGCCCAATTCTTTACTAAATTTGATCTTCGTTCTGGCTACCACTAGATATGTATGAAAGAGGCATGCATTCCCAATACTTCCTTTATAACTCATGAGGGCCACTATGAGTTTTCGGTCATGTCCTTTGGCTTGTTTAATGCCCCCTCCACCCTCCAAAGCCTCATGAATCGTGTCTTCCATCCTTTTCTCTGTCATTTTGTCTTAGTTTTCTTTGATGATATCCTCATCTATAGAAAAACCTAGACAAACCATCTTTCTAATGTGGATCGAGTTCTCCATCTACTCTATTAGCACCAACTTTTCTTGAAACAATCTAAATGTTCTTTTGGCGCCTCATAAGTAGAGTATTATGGTCATCTAGATGGCAAGGATGACGTCGGGGTGGATCCTAAAAAGATTAAAGCTATGCAAGGCTGGCCTCACCCAAAGACTCTCAAACGATTGTGTGGATTTCTGGGCTTAACAGGTTATTATTGCAAGTTTGTTAAGAATTATGGAAATATTGTAGCACCTCTCACTTCACTCCTAAAAAGTAACTCTTTCACTTGGACTCCAGTAGCTTCTCAAGCTTTTCAAACCTTCAAGATGGCCATGTGCAACACTCGAGTCCTAGCCCTTCCTAATTTCACAAAGACATTTGTCTTGGAATGTGATGCTTCAGGGAAAGGAATTGGTGTTTTCCTTATGCAAGAGGGTTGTCCTTTAGCCTTTACCAGTAAGCAACTGTCTGAAATAAATATGGGCAAATCAATCTATGAAAAGGAAATGTTGGCTATTCTACATGTCATTGATTTGTGGCACCCTTATCTATTGGGGAAATGCTTCCAAATTAATTCATACCATCAAAGGATCAAGTATTTTCTGGAACAACGCATTTCCTCCCGAGAGAAACAAAAATTGGTGAGTAAGCTCTTTGGATATGATTATGAGATCATTTACAAGAAGGGAAAATACAATGTGGTTGTGGATGCACTTTCCCAAAAATATGAAGATGACGGATCCCTTTTTTCTCTTTCCTTCATTGTACTAGATTGGCTCCAAGCCGTTCATGAGGAATGGCTACATGATCCCAAAACTTTTCATTTGATCCACAAATTGCAGTCCAATGCTCCATCTTCCCCAGGGTATTCTTGCCTCCATGATGTGCTTCAATACAAAGGTCGTTTGTATTTAAGTAAACAATAAAAACTTAAATCCACGGTACTTTCTGAGCTTCATGCTACACCCACTACTAGGCACTCTAGGTTTACCAAAACCTATGACAGGGTCAAACGTTATTTTTTATTGGATGGTATGAAACAAGACATTCATAATTTTTTCACTGAATGTGATGTGTGTCAACGCAAAAACGACAAAAGACTCAAATATCTAGGCACACTACAACCACTTCTGATTCCACCTGTTATTTGGAGGGATATCTCTATGGATTTTATTACAGGCTTACCCAAATCGAGAAATAAATCGATCATCATGGTGGTTGTTGATTGCCTTTCCAAATATGCTCATTTCTGTACTCTTTAACACCCATTTACAACATCCATGGTGGCTCAACTTTTCATGGATCAAGTCTTCAAGCTTCATGGCATGCCACATTCTATTGTTTCTGATCGTGACCCAACTTTCACCAACAATTTTTAGCAATAATTATTCAATATACAAGGCACCCAATTGCATCTCAACATAGCTTATCATCCCCAATTATGGTCAAATGAAAGTTGTCAACAAGTTTTTGGAAACAAATTTGAGGTGTTTTTCCTCGGAAAGTCAAAATCAGTGGGCTCAATGGTTACCCCTAGTTGCATGGTGGTACAACTCTTCATACCATACAACTACATGCATGACTCCTCTTGAATAAATATATGGATAAAATCCCATGTCAGTTCTCTCATACTTACCTGGTGTCTTGTCGTCCAGGCGGTTGACCAAACGCTTACCGTTTGAGAGGCTATTCTCCACACCCTTAAAGAGAATTTTATCATGGAACAGAATCGCATGAAGAAACAAGAAGATCAAAGTCTCTCTGAATGTCAATTTGCAGAAGCAGATCAGGTGTTTCTTCGACTACAACCTTACAAGAAAAATTCCCTCAAGGCCAATCATTGTCATAAGCTAGCACCCAAATTTTATGGTCCTTATACCATTCTCAAGTGTGTGGAACAGGTGTCCTATCAGTTAGCTTTTCCCATTCATTCTAAGCTACATCCTGTTTTTCATGTTTCATGCTTAAAGAAGGTGATTGGAACTAAGTGCCAAATTCAAACCAACCTTCCCAATTTAGATGAAGAAGGATCCATTTGGCTATAGCCAAAAGTTATTTTGGACCAGCATGAGCGTTTCCTGCGTCAGAGAACCATCAAGGAAGTGTTACTCCAGTGGAAAGATACAACTTCAACATATGTCACCTGGGAACTAGCTACCATTTTGCAGCAATTTCCACATCTCAAGCCTTGAGGACAAGGCTTTTTTTGAGGGGGAGGACATGTTAGGGTCCTAACCTGCACATAGGTAGAACAATATATTCATATGTAATAAAGGTCAACATTAATAAGGAATTACAATAAAATAGAATAAGTCGAATGTAAGAAGACCTAATAGAAGCTTCTACTTCTATAAAGATCTTCCTCTAGATGCTTGTTTTGATAGACATATTTAGTATAAATAGGAGTCGAGGGTATGAGAACCCTATCTTGGATATTATTGTAATAGAGCTCTGCTCGACTAGAGGTTGCCCGCTCAAAGAAGCCTGTGAACATTTCTCTCAGAATCAAAGTGTTATTTCTGTTGTTATTCTTATATCATTTCAGTGTCATTGTGGTGATTGTTCTGGTTATATTGTTGTTATTCTACCATTTCTAGCATTTTATTTATGTTCTGCGTACTTTTTATATATGGTATATTACAGAAAGGAAGAAAAAAAATCATTCAAAGAATAAATCATCTCCTTGAAAACCCAACTTGAATAAGGAAAGAGAATGGAATAAGTAATGTAGATCCATATGATAAATAAAGAAAAAGAGTGTGAGAAGCTTGAAAAGGAAGTTGTGACATTAAGAGTCGAATTCAACAAGCTCAACAAGAACTTGAAATTTTATCAAGTGTTAGAAAATACTCTCAACAATCAAAGACCATACACTAGTACAAAATGAGAGATAAGTGACCAAAAAATTGACCATAATATGGATTTAAATGACCATTTTTTATTTGGCGATCGTTGGTGGCTAATTCTTGGTCTCTTATCATGCGACCAAAAATGTGGTCATATTTAGTTTGGTCATTTATAGCTTGTCTTGTGGTCATTAATTTGGTCATTAATTGTGACAATATGACCACATTTTTGGTCGTGTGATAAGAGACCATAAATTAGCCACCAAAAATTCCATTTGGCCATTTATATGTGAATTTTGGTCATCTTTTTGGTCACCTATCTCTCATTTTTCGGTCACTTATCTCTCATTTTTAGGTCATTTTATATGTGAATTTTGGTCATTTTGTTTAGTCACTTATCTCTCATTGTTTGGTCACTTATCTCTTATTATTTGGTCACTAACTTAGTCATTTTTAGTTGTTTTATATGTGTTCATTATTCTCATTTTTTGGTCACTAATTTAGTCATTTTTAGTCGTTTTATATTTGTTCATTATTCTCATTGTTTGGTCACTACTTTAGTCATGTTTAGTTATTTTATATGTGTTCATTATTTTTTAGTAGTTTTAATGGTGTCCATTATTAATCAATATAAATGTTTAGTACGATATTATGTCTAAATTAAAAAAAGAATCATACAATATTCAAGATCATCTAATGCGCATGTGAATCATGCAATATTGTCAAATTAATTAGCTAATTACAACACTTATAAATAATATAAAGTACAAACACACATACACACATATTAAAACACATAAATGATATTATATGATATGTCAAGTATTACAACAAAAATGAGTTTTCAATTGAATATCCACTAATGGATTAACACTAGTCCATGAAAATATTAACTTCTAGTTCATCAATAATATTTTGGATGTCTTCCTGCCTCTCCATCCTTAGCTTCTTGTAACACACCCAACCACCCACACCTAGTCACATCTCTGATACTGCTCTTTCCATCAGATTTGATATCGTATTGTAACATCCCCAACCACCTGTTGGGATATGCTACGGAAAACTTTTGAACTGTATACAAATTTTTAAGCATATACTAATTCTCTGAGCAAATTCCTAGATTCATGCAGAATAACAATAAAAACACACAAACAACTCACACTGGAAAAACCTATGAAATTAAACACTTAAAGAATAATGCAACAAGTAAATTAACACAAAATTGATACTTATCTTTGATAAAATACCATGAACTACATGTAGACATTCCATGATCCTCTAAGCCTTAGACCACGCTACTCAGAACTATCAACAGTGGGTAACCCTCGAGATGGGACTAAACTCCACTTGGGTAAAGAGATTCCTAGCTAGGATAATGTATCTCAAACAATAGGAACAACTCCGTCAGGTGCCAACTCAAACTAACAACCCACACTATCTCATTCTCCACATTACTATCCCACCCCGGGAAGTGTTCCCCTTCTCTGCTCAACAGTCCTTTGGCTACCCCAATTCCCTTCTAGGGCTTCAAAAACATGACAGACAAGAAGTCTCATAGCACCAATGACCCAGTATTTTTTCACTGAAATGACTTATAAAGAATTGTATTAAATGAGCATAAATTAAACTGCACCATAAAGAAGAAAAATCTCAATAATGAAGATACATAAGCATCAAATATGAACAAAAAAATTGATAACAGAGTTATTCCCTAGTGGACTATTTCTTTGAGTCCTACTCTCAAATGGGTAGGCCATTTTTTATTAACTCAACAAAAGAATTTGGCAGAATACATAAGTATACCTCATTCTGGAGTTAAGATGCAGAAGTTTTTCTTAGATTAGAAAATAGAAAACACCATTGAATTTGTGGCGTTGAATTACCCAAAAATGATTGTCTCCATGCCTCAATATGACTCTCGCACTCCCAGGCCCTTGAGAAATCTCATCTCGGTTTCTGTGCCTACACCCTGCAATTAATTCTCTATACTGCATCTAAAAAATAGTTCTCGGCCGTACCATCGAGCGCCCTCCTCCCATCCATGGGAAGACTCATCATTTAAGTGAAAAGTCAGGTGAACTAACCAATGGATTCCATTGGCCCAACAGTTGGCGTATGCTTTTTTTTATAGCAAGATTTGCCTCACCATTGCTATCTTGCACAGAGGGCCTTTTTCCATTTCCCTATGCAGACTTATCAACCCCTTTTTGATAAATCCAGAGACAAAAATATACATTTTTCCACATACACGCTCCCTAACTACTTTGCAAGATGCTTATACGCTTTCTTCTCCACTACAACTCATGTATATCAGGATTTGTGCTAGAAAATACAAAATGAGGTCGGGTTTCCATGTCACGACAGACGATATATGATCTTTGGCATTCCATATACTAGAAATGTTCTGACTCGGCCCTCCAGTTGCATTATGGAGGCTATAAGAGCACAATTTTGAGCTATGGAAAAAGAGGAGAAAGAAATCAACTTTGAGAGCAAAGTATCTCTAGAGAAATTACTTCATATTGAGTCTGCATTCCTTTGTCCCTCAAGTCTGAACATAGTGTTCATCCCCCAAGCTCTTTCCTTATTGTTGAGAGGACCACATTACCTCTTTGCTATGAGCTTGCCCTTTGTGGAGGATTGAAGTGGTGGAGACCTAGTTGGAAGGAACTTGGTTTCTTGGTTTCGAACTGTGTTGACACGGAAGTCTGTAATGTTGATACTTCTGTTGATCAATTATTAATAGAAATACACCTTTCCCATCCTATCAATATCTTGCAAATATAACATTATTATCCATGGGCATGTTTGTAATGTTTATTAATGCATTGTTCTATCTAATGTGCTAACTCATTTTATATATTGTCACTATATACTTGCATCGCTTGTTTGTTGAGAACTTCTTGCAGGTGTAAAGATTTGGTTCAAAGTGCTCAATGGTCGAACAACATCAAACGATTGGATCGAGGTAGGATTCTTCCTTGTATTGCACATTAGTTTATATAGCACATGTTGGAATTGAGTTTATTTCTACAATCATACATGTCTGTTGTGGTTTAACCTTGGCCATAGAGAGTTTTTCCTTTGTAACACTTGGCCACGAACTCAATTTCTCATTACATTATGTACTGACTTTTCATACATGGATGCTAAGAATACAATGCAGATCCATGTGGAAAATATATCAAAAAGTGTTCATGGCCATGAGTAGGAAAGTATAAATGCAGTTACATGCCAATAGTTGTCATAGTCACGAACAAGGCCCAGTGAAACCAGTCTCAAAATCAATCTGAAGATATTTGTATACCATGGAGTACAATCTAATATCCCATGATTGTTGAAGTCAAATAAGTACTAGTCCAATGAAATGGAAGCAATAGCTTAGGAAAGTTGTGTCCACAAAGTGATGTCTTCAAGTCTTCAATACAATCCACCAATGGTGCAAGTCTACATCATGTTAATAAATGATTTGAGGTCGAACACGATTAGGCATCGTTTGATTATTGGTCATTGAGGTATATCATTAACAAACGTGAGATAACCTACCTATGATGAAAGTAGGTATCAAGGCACCGAGTACATCTCTATAAATGTGAATAAAGGAGCTAGTGTCAAACAATTGTATTTCCCCCCTATCCAATGCCTTACAAAAGTGTTACATGGGAAAAACTCTCTATGGCCAAGGGTAAACCACAATAGACAGGTATGACTACAGAAATCAACTCAATTCCAACATGTGCTATATAAACTAATGTGCAATATGAGGAAGAATCCTACCTCGATCCAATCATTTGATGTTGTTCCACCATTGAGCACTTTGACCCAAAGCTTTACACCTACAAGAATTTCTCAACAAACAAGCGATGCAAGTATATAGTGACAATATATAAAATGAGTTAGAACATAAGATAGCAAAATCCATTAATAAACATTACAAACATGTCCATGGATAATAATCATATATTTGCAAGATATTGATAGGATGGGAAAGGAGTATTTCTATTAATAATTGATCAATAGAAGTATCAACATTACAGACTTCCGTGTTGGCACTGTTCGAAACCAAGAAACCAAGTTCCTTCCAAGTCGGTGTCCACCACTTCAATCCTCCACCAAAGGCAAGCTCATAGCAAAGAGGTAATGAGGTCCTCTCAACAATAAGGAAAGAGCTTGGGGGGTGAACACTATGTTCAGACTTGAGGGACAAAGGAATGCAGACTCAATATGAAGTAATTTCTCCATAGTAACTTTTCTCTCAAAGTTGAATGCTTTCTCCTCTTTTTCCATAGCTCAAAATTGTGCTCTTATAGCCTCTAGAATGCAACTTAAGGTCCGAGTCGAAACGTTTCCAGTATGTGAAAGGCCAAAGATCAGAGATATTCTTTCGTGACATGGAAACCCAACTTCATTTTGTATTTTCTGGCACAAATCCTGATATACGCGAGCTGTAGTGGAGTAGCAAGCATATATGCATATTGCAAAGCAGTTAGGGAGTGTATACGTGGAAAAATATATATTTTTGGCTCTAGATTTATCAAAAAGGGGTTGATAAGTCTACATAGGGAAATGGAAAAATGCCCTTTGTGCAAGATAGCAATGGTGAGGCAAATCTTTCTATAACATATGCCCCCTAATGTGTGAGATCAGAGGAGTATCTGTGATGGACGAAATACATTATAAATAACCCAGAAGTGCACTCACCCTTCCAGGCTCAATTATTCCTTCACTACTACACATTCCCTCAACAATCCATCTTGCCAAGGATTTCACACACAAGGAGAGAACCAACTCATTATTAGAACCCCACCACGACTCTACATATATAGGGCTCCAGTGTCTCCAACAATAGTTGTTCTTTCCAAGCATTCCAAATTTAATCAATATTATCTCATCTATATCACACACATATAGTTATTATGAGAGAATTGTTGGACACACCTAACACACTTAGAGGGGGGGTGAATGAGTGTGGGGCTCGTTCTCCCAAAACTTCTCTCTTACACAAAACTCATTAGTTAGCATTCAACATTTACTCATTACTCATTGTTGTCATTTATAACCGGTTACATGTGAACACATATCAACAACATATATCAGTAATATATCATCAACAAGTCATCACCAGAAGGAACACAAAGAACATAAGATGTATGTACAATTTTCTTTTTATTACGGACTACAATCCTTGGGGTTTTTTAGCAACAACTGAATAGAGTACAACTCTACAAGAGAACCAGCTCTATCATGCAAGAATCAACTTACACACTCATCACCAACTAAGATGAGGCAACAATCCTCAATAGATATCAATCTATAATAGGTACATGACCTGCTAGTAGTGCAACCCACGTGTGTACGCGTCCTATCTCACTACAACCCGCGTATGTATGTGTCTAGTGTATACAACAACCTACTTATACCTTCTGAGCTCTTAGGGTTTTTCCTTCAAGATCAGCTTAGATCCTTTGCAACCAATTTTCCATTCTCTTATGTCTCTCACTGTCCAAACTGACCACCAGCCAGTCACAAGACATCCAAGCTATCTAATAGCTTGCTCATGCTCCACAACCAACCAATATGAATTCTAACTCAAACATGCATAAGTAACTACTATACCATAGAAATTATATCACCACTGAATCAAAAGAGTACTTCTCACTCCATCAACCAACATAAATCACATCATAGTAGCCATACCAAGAATTCCCTAGGAATTCACAACACAACAATCAATACTATCCATCAAGACAATAATGCAACCATACCAGTGTCTCAATGACAGATCTGAGCCCATAGAATGTAGATCTGCAACCTGCTTCAGTATTCAACAACCAGTCATCAGCTTAAACACACATATCCATGATTTTATCCATTGTATACGCCTTGTCCTCATACAACCCACATATGTATGCGCCATGGCCCATTACAACCCGCATACACCTTAGAAACTAGGGTTTCTGAAGCTTCGAGACTTTTTCTGTCAAGATCTCCAAATTTTCCAAAACTTTGATGCATCCATGAGATCTTCCTCATGCTCTCTTTCTCAGAATAGAGCTTCAATCATGCTCAAGAGATCCACACCAAAATTCTCTCACAAGAAGTTCTCCATCAACACAAAACATAATCTCACAAGAAGCTCTCCATTGATCCACCAAAAAGGATGATATACAAGAGACCATTGATATATTATTTATACTATCATCCTCTAGGTTACTTAACCCATTTTTATGTCACTTAACCCATTTCTAGGTTACTTAACCTATTTTCCATATTTAAGGATTAACCACTTTCCATAAATAGAAAGTTCTCCAATACTTTATCATTTGAATATTCCTTCTTGATTTTGTCACTTCTATTTATTATTTAAATAATCCACCTTGACTTTGTAACTTTACTTTATCATTTAAATAATGATTTCTTATTTTAGGTTACTTTGACTTCTTCGACCTTGGGGGCTTCAAGCCTTCATATGGGGGTCCTCCAACATCGTAAGGTCATAACTATGAAACCGTGAGGAGTTATGTGACATTCCACATACCACCAAAAATGGTATGAAAATCACTACTCATCTAGGATATTTTCACCAACAAATTCATTGATTTTCATCTCATTATTCCACATATAAGCATGGGTCCTCCAACCATTCTTCTAGGATAACTCAATCCAAAAAGAATCTTCTTGTGAGGGATTTCACCATAAGGGGACCACTTTGGATTTCATCCATTTGTTAACCTTATCAATCATGATAATACAATAATGAGTCGTTTATACATCAATCCACCACTACTTCATATATGCATCAAGTATCAATGACAACTCATTGATCCATATTTATCGATTGGTTTCCACTTGACATCTATCATTCTCATCAAGGACAATACATCTACATTTTACATCAATCATCAATTAATAAAGAAATCAATCCATTGACATCAATCAATCACTTAACATCAATCATTTGAAATTAATCAATCAACCATTGATATCAATGAAAACATGATCCAACAATCTCCCCCTTTGGCATTGATGGCAATACCAGCATTGATGTCAAAACCGATTACCAATTATTTATGTCAATCATGTAGATAAGTCATTCTCTACATCAATAGTCAATGTGACTATCTCTCCCCATCATTAAACATCAATCACATCAATGTGATTAACTCTCCCCCTTTGACATCAATGGCAAAGGGCCATTTTCCTCTTAGGGTTGTTCCCCCTGCTTGAACTTTCCTCTGAATAATCACTCTGATAGAATTCTAAAGATACATCACTCATACTCCTCCTGTGACCGTCGCTCCCCCTGGAATTATTCCTCTGTGCTTCTCAAATATAGGACTCTTTTCTAGGTATGCATCTGATAAATATCTCCTCCTAGAATCATGGGAATAACAATGACTCCCCCTAAGGGTATGTCTCCCCCTATCGTTTCTACAAGATGAATAATATGCTACCATATGACAATCCTTGGACCTGTTCGTGCATCAAACTCATGCCATACCAAGCATCATGAAGCAAAATATATGCCAATAATGAAATAGAGAATCATGAGAAAAATATCAACCAAGTACATCCTGTACCAAAATGTGCGCTCATCATGCACAACATCCATGTACATCAACATCATGAAATGTGCCAAAAGATATCATACATGGAATGCATCAATCATATGCCTCATTCGACATGCCAACATGTGCATCTACCAATATGCTAACCATGTGCATCCACCAATATGCCAACCATGTGCATCTACCAATATGTCAACCATGTGTGTTATGCCAAACATGTGCATCTATCACTATGCCAAACAAATTCCATCTATGAGTGTACCATCATGCATCATCACTTGAACCAAGCAATTGTATCAACCATGCATCAACAAGATATGGCTTCCCAATGATGTACAACATGACTATCAACTCAACTCACAAAGTACATGTCTCAATATGTAGTCCAACCACATGCAAAATGCATGCACCATGATATCCAACATATTATTCCAATAATACATCATAAGATATATCAATAAAACTTGAATATGTACCAACCATGTACCCCAACAAATCAACATCAATCCATACTCATGGGTTAGTGCCATGCAGCCAAGATTTATTTTACATCATTACCTTACATGATCTAACATAGAACCATGAAAACCTACAACAAACGGTGTCAGAACCTGCAATAAACAATGTCAGACCTTACATCATAGAATTATACCATCACATCAAGTTACAACCCATGTGCATTTCCTTTTTCCCAAGGTTTTACCACATATACGCGGCCTGCTGCTATACAAGGTCAGTCTGCGTATGTACGTGACTCATACCATGGTCACTCACGTATACCTCAGTAGATGACACTTTCAAACTTTCTTTTAGTCTTTCATTTTTTTCTAGCTACTCTGGCTTCTTCACCCACTTCTGTATATGTCCCCGCTCCTCAGAAATTGAGCTCTGAGGATCCATATTTTCAAATATGTATCCCTTTCTTACTTCATTTCCTTCTTCTAACCATGTTATTTGAATTCCTCAACATGATCTTTCTTCTTGTATTCCATCACTCCCGGGATTTGTGGCCAAATCCACTACAGCTGTAACATCTAATGGTGTTATAGTGAACAACAATTTGTCCTACTTGATCACATCTCCAACACCTCATGGTGTTATAAAATATTCCATTTTATCTCTTTTCATAATATTTACATTCAAAATATTTGTGACCATATCCATTACATGACTAAAAATGCCCATGAAAAATACTTACATACCTTTGCTTTGGTGTCCCAAAGATAGCTTCTTCATTTCTTCCTTGCTTTGTTGTTTTGAAATTTTCTTTTCCTTGTGTAGATGGTTGTTTTGCAAGATTGTCTTCCTTCTTTGATGGACTTACCTCATGCTTCTTTAAGGTTCTTTCTTCAACATGTGTAGCTTCATTTTTGTATCCAAGACTTGATTTATCACATGGTGATCTTTGACTTTCCAATATCTCATGCAAGATTCTTGAGCTATTCAAGAATTTGTTTGACTTCTCTACCTTCCTTCTAAGGTCAACAATTTCAGCTTCTAACTTACAACATGACTCTTCCTTTTCATTTATTTGATTCTTCAATAGTTCTTCTATCCTTTTGGCTTCTTCAATTTGGATCTTGAGATGAACAATAATTTCAAAACTTTTACTAATCTCGTCATCTACATTCATATCTTCTTTTCCATTCTTTAGTCTTGTGATCTCTTCTTCCTTTTTTTCTAATTGAGTCTTATTGCTCTCTTCTTGTTCATTGAGCATTCCCTTTAACTTCAATATGTGCCTTTGACTCCTACGAAATTTCTTAGTGTTATC
>WSFP011441952.1:0-20511 GCA_009831015.1 Picea engelmannii | reverse complement strand
AGGCTAATAATCCTTTCCTTCAATCCTCCATTCTCAATCCACAACTAGGCAATAGTATTTTGCATGGCAACAATTTATGCATAAAGGCGATAATGGGTTCCCTGCGATTTCTTTAAAACTAGATCAATGGTACCCATCATTAAATAGGCTTTAAAACTTCAAATTTATACACAAGCAAGTCAGTTGTCTTCTATCCATTGGTTGATTCTCAACTTGGTTAAGAATACTCACTTCAATGTGCAGTTGACAAACTCAATACAACATCAATATATTGGTAAATAATAACTCCCCAAAGAATATAGATCCCTGGTCTTTTAATTGAATAATAATGAGCAACACATCAACAACAATAGGTTTCGTTCAAAGCTTAAATGACAAAACCAAAAGTGATAATGCAAACAAAAGGGAACAGAACATAGGTCTATTCTTCTACAAAAAAATGCATTATCAATATGTCTTCTTCAATCAATTGAGCACCAATGTACATAAGTAGTAATAACCACTACCTTCAACGTTGAAACCAAATAGGTGTGTTTCAACAATACCAACTTCAAATCAAAATAATGAAATCAAGAAAAGAACTCAAGGTCTTTACTTCGACATTTTATAATCACCATCAACCATTTTATAGAACAAATGTAATATAGTATATTATTAAAGAGTCAATATATAATTGTTGGAAAGGAAACTAAAACATTGAAATATGAATGACCCAATCGACTACACAAGTTGACCCAAACTGGTTTATGTGAACTAGTGATGTTCAATACTTGCACTTGACAATAATAGTGCCACTTACAAACCCCTTTCCATTAAACAAATCTTGAAGGCATCTCATTACCAAGGAGTAGAAATGGAACCAAGGCACCTATGGGTGTTGAGTTCTATATTGAAGTATGGGAGGCACTTAGGTCTACTAAAAAACAACACATTCAGAGTACTGCATAACAAAATTAGGAGCATGAGTGCTTGGCTATATAGGGTCACATGATTGTGCACTTTCATGGGTTTTGGACTGAGAGTTGGACTAGCTACCTAACTTGTTCGAATGTGTGATCACAAAAGGTGTATGAGGCATGATTTGGTATATTTCAAGCCATGATGCAAGTGTACCTATCACTGAGAAGCAATTGGAAGAAGTCAAAGTTGCAAATAGATGGTAAGTCTAAGCAATAGACTAGTCAACATGAATAGATGGTTCATGTAGACATTTTTGGGACGACAACAAATTTGAGTGGGAGAGAATGTAAATCATTTTGTTTACTAGGGTAGACTTAGGTGCCTTACCCTTTAACTACTTTAGAAGATTGTGAAATTTGATGGCATGAAGTCTTGAAGCAAGTGTAATGTAGCACAGTAGTGAGTTTTTTTTCCTTGGGTGACAAGAGCGATGACGAGTTGGCTATAGAGTTGCAAGGGAGAGCACCATGCCTTATGAGAAGGTGCATTGGAGATGGATGGAGAAGTCATTCAATAGAATACATGGAATATAGAATTTGAGCACATTATGGTTGTACGTTGTAGAACGGACATGGCCACCTTGGTCAAGCACATATTGAGAGAATATCTTACCAAAATGTTCAACCTTCATGACATGAGTGCACTTCATGATTTGTAAGGAGTTAGCGAGTGGCGGAGGCTCAACCTGCCACCATATGGTAAGGCCATCTTGGTGGGACGATTAGAGTAGATCACGTTGTTCCATGGGAGCCTTGATTTTGAAAAATATTTAGGGTTGTTGTAGAGACCAAGCTTGGTGAGGAGTCTAAGTGTTGCTAAGAATTAATTATTTATAAGAATTTTGGCAATGTGCTAGATAATGCATTAGATTGTCAATGACTTTACTTTTATATTATGACTTATGGATTGGGTTGCACGTTCTGCAACGTTAAGTAGTCCCAAAGTAAGTATGGGACCTCTAAATTTAACCATTTCAAATAGATGGTTAGGTGAAGATCTTGCATGCGCTAAGGACACCTTGGGCTTTGTGTGCAGGTGTGTGCTCGCAC
Source organism: Picea engelmannii (assembly GCA_009831015.1). NCBI lineage: Eukaryota > Viridiplantae > Streptophyta > Pinopsida > Pinales > Pinaceae > Picea > Picea engelmannii. The sequence continues at coordinate 18,502 of WSFP011441952.1, read as the reverse complement.
CTTAAGGAAACAAGAACCACCTTAGTTCAAGGAATAGGTTAGACCTTCCTCCCTATATAAAGTCTATAGTGTGGAGTTGGAAGGCAATCAAGCTTGGAGGAGCTTAGAGAAGTTTGACTCATTTCAACAACTAACTATGACAAAGTTTAGTTCAATTGGTTATGGCTACCAATTCCATGGAGTACGACTTAAAGGGTTGAGTCCTTTGATTGAAAAGACCAAAGTGTAGATCACCAAGACTGGGGGTGAAGGCTTGTGATTGGGAGTTTCTTAAGAATTTTAAGGGTTGAAAGGCAATTCTAAGAATAGGATGCAAGCAATAGACTTGGTCCTAGGGAAAAGTTGCAATTTTGAGAAAGTCTTAAAAAGGGAAATTATGAAGTGGTATAAGTCTATAGTAGACTTAGACAATTGAGACAGACTTGGCAAATTGCAAGGCAGATTGTTCTGACGTAGAAGTGAATATGTTCAAGATGGGTAACAATTTCATGGCTAAAGTTTCACTTGAAGAAGTTCGAAGTTGGTGTGGCATACAACTCATAGACCTAGAAAAATTAATTTTATAACCAATTGTGTGACAACAAGTTTAGAAAACCATGGTATGGCATAAGATTGCATGGTCTTCACGTGGATTCATTACTCAGTTTGGGATATCTAAAATAGATGTTAATAATGAGATACAACAAATGAATTTGTAAACATAATTTATTTAATGACATAGTGCAATGAGGTCGGATAACAAAAACCTAACTTGATAATTATTATAACCATTTTAAAAATTAATATGCTCTCCCTTTGTACCTCTCTCTTAAAGATGTAAATGTGTATCTCTCCACTTGGTTGATATATAGAGCCTCACTGATAGATGTCATATTTAGTCTTCTCCAAAATCAATCTCTATTCAATGGAGAGTATATTGCTTCTAGTTATCATTTGTATTTTCATAAAACACATATTAGATTTAGTTTGGAAATTGAATGTAGGGATCAAGACCTCACAATGTTCAGTCTATGGGATTTAACATGTCATTACTATTATTGTGATCGAGCATAAGTATAATTATCTATCGGTGTGGCTTATAACAAGTCTATGTAGAAATGAACATAAGTAATATTATTTATCGTTATGGCTTATAAAAAGTCTATAGACGTAAACAAGTCCCAAGGTACAATACTAGTTTGTTTCTGATTGGAATTTGATTAATAATATTTATATATTGTATTGGTTTAAAGGTACTAGTAATCAAAACTACATAACATATTCATCTATGGCTAATGTTGGCCCATCCAAGAACTAGCAACTAAGTTTGTCCCTCCAAGAACTAGTAACAAAGGAACAATATATACTCTATATTAAGATGTCTAAAGAAGATTTATTAAAAACTTTTGAAAATCCAAATGGCCAAAACTTTGTTGAAACTTACTATGAGCATTGAAAAATGGTAAGTGATACGGACAAGACACAAAAACTAAGCAACATACTTTTAGATTTTATATCATTGCCTTTAAGATATTGTCCAATCTAACATTGCAAAGACCAAGATATCTCGTAACATGCCTTAAAATCGCATTGAGTCTACATTGTACCAAGACAAAGCTCATTGATCATGATTCATATATTTGACAATACCCAAAGTTAATAACACACGAGTGGCTTTCCATTTCGTAGAACTAACTACAATTTAATTATAAATTCAAAAGGCAGGGATTGAGTTACTTTGCAGTTCTTGTCCTTGTTCTATAATTATAGTGTGCATGCTTTATATTTATAATAAGGGAAAGCTATCAAGTTGTTAGTCCATGTTTTTTAATCTATATAAAATCTCAATCTTTAGGTATTGGGCACCTAGCATTAAGAATATTTTACTCTATAATATTATTCTTACAAAGTTCTTTGTCTTTGTAATCAACATGATTTTTCAGTGTTTTTGTGAAACGATTGACTAAAGACATTATATATTAAGGTGTTCGTTCTTCGATTTTTTTTTCATAGATATTATTGTGCATGTATTAACCAGCCATAATGACTAGCACACGGGCTTGGAATTTGACATCCCACATGACATTTTTTTCCTTTTTAGATGTATTTGACATGTGAATACAAAATCCACACATCAACATCTACCGGCATAAAAAAAAATATGAACCCATCAAATCAACGTTCCACTCCATAGCGTACCCATCATAAATTCTAGGTACTTAGTTTACTATGGATATAGTGTGTAACCTGCCTAGGAGGTGCACTAGACATGGTTTGTTTGAGGAGTAAATATAACTAATTAAACGAAATTTAATTAGTTTGAGACTCTGAGTCCACAAACAATGTTAATGGTAAATTGAATATCTAGTTGGATCACATTTGAGCCATATATTGGAGAAAAGTACGAGTCATTCCTTCATGTAGCACACAAAAATTTTCTTCCTCCATTTTGAAATTATACCTTTATCCAAGCGGGTGGATGTTCTTCCTTGCCCCCCGCTTTCTTAGTGAGTCTAGTTTGGAAGGATTAGCCAGGTATATAATTCTGGAACTCAGGTATTTTTTAAATGAAACGGGTTAGGAGATATTTCCTCTCCTTCGTAAAGCCAAGAATTCTTTCCGGTTACAACGAGGAGTCATCCAATGAGGATTAGTTTTCCTAACAAGAAGCTTGAGTTGAATCCCTCAGATATTTATGACAATGTTCTTCTGCTTATCGATCCAGATTTCTCATTCCTGGATATTGACAATTGTGCCATGATTTTGGACTCGACATTGGATTACATTATATTTGATTTGTTCCTTGACGCTCCATTCACACCAGAGTTTTTCAAGATCAAAGAAGCCATGGATGTGGACAAGATGAATCCTCCAAGAAAAACAAACATCTCTCAATTAACCACAACTTTGTTATGTTAAGATTGGGATATTCCCTGGGACTTATGACTTCGGCGGAAGTGGAGCTCCTACCACCCTTAATCCGAGCGAGTTAAAATATCTTAAACCTCTTACAATAATGAAGTTGCTCTTACAATGATTAATATGTTTGTTATTAGTATTGTATAGGTCACTCCTTAAGTTGTGAGTACACATCAACTTATTATCAAGTAACCTACTCAAATTTACATATAACAACACACACAAAAATTGACATTCACAAGTCTACCTAAAACGTAAAATGACGGGCATGAAAAAAAAATGACCATCATTAAATTTTCACTTGATAGACAAGATAAATTTAAAATTACAGACCTAGTAACACATATCAACCTCACCAATGAAGCTCAAAAATCCACAAAGGAGACAACCAGGGGAGGCACATTTTTTGAAGTAACCTCATAGTGACCTACTTATGACCTAGTCATCCACCCTTCACTGAAATGTTACAAATGGCATGTATTAGGTTTCCATAGCACTCCTCAACATAGGAAAACCAATGAAGCAAAGTGATCCATCATTGCAAAAAAGAGAAGACAACAAGCTAATCAATTTGAAGTAAGCACAAATAAAATTATTTGTCAGCATTTAATGAATTATTTAATACATCCTTTTGTTGAACTTTCAAATTCTAAAAAAAATCTGAAGTTACACCTCAAAGAATTCAATTCAATGATGAAAAATTTTAATGGGAAAGCTTAAGGTTGAACCTTGGCAATGACAACATTTGTCTAATGCTTACTTTTTTCTTTGTCTAGTAGTATAGATATTAGATATTTGTTCCATTGCATCCAAGGCTTTGTTGTGGCGACATTTGTTTAAGTGTTGTTTTTCTCTTAACAATACACTATGCTAATACCAACACATTGAAATCTTTATTGGGAAATTAATACAAATGTCCAAGCTTGGGCAAAATCTAATTTTGATGTAAATTTTGGCAATGTTTTGTTGCAGGTATGGGAACAACAAATTTTCAAACTCATAGTTAATAATATATAAATGAAATCATACACACAGACACACATAAATGTCAAGTTACATTGTATTAATATTAATATATATTATTAATATTATTTAAGAATAATATAATATAAGGGGTGGAAAGTGTGGGAAGGATTCTTTTTTATTCCCGGAAAAATGAGGAAAGTGATTTTCCTTGGGGTTTAGGGATCGCATCAAGAAATGAGGCAAAAGCCTTAGTTGTATTCCAAGGAATGTAGAGATCGAATGCATGTGGGGTTAAGTTCATTGCAATTGTTGGGGACTCTTCCATCATCATCAGATTCCTTTGTAATCTCCCTATCCCTCATTCAATTGGATTAAAAAGAATAACTCAGAGAATTATAGGCCTCACATAGAAGTTTGAATCCAATTCTTACATCTAGGTGCTACAAACTCTCAATGAATGGGTATATTATCTAGCTAATAAAGGTGCAATTCTAGAAGAAGGATCGCTTAGTGTAAAGTGGGGGTATCAACTAACATACCGCTCCCATGAATTAATTGCAAGGATAATAATTTCCATTCATGGTGGACATGTGGAAGCTCATGAAAGGAGGCTAGCATGTCGAGTTACAACCACCCTTCCTACCTTCAATTCCATGCACCCTTTCAACAATGGAGAGTGTTATATAGAAATTTGGGTGTTTGATTTTGGATTCGTGGAGGATCATCTGGCTCTTGTAGCAGCCTCCATCTCTATTCAAAATCATTCTGCATCAAAATGTTCTCTCCTCGATGTTATGGGATGGTTCTTTGTTTTGAAGGTTAACCGTATTTGGGGTAGTCTACTATATAGTACTAGGTATGGCACATTGCCGCAATAGAAGATGTGTGTTATGTAAGCTTGGGGACCTTCAGTGGAACATGAGAATTTATGAGAAAAATATTTGCAAAGGATCGACAAGAGGTGCTCAAAATGACCCTACATTGGAGTAATTAGCATTAGATGGGGACAAACACTTGATGGTGGATGCATAAAATAGGGCAAGGCATGTGACTTAAACTAGGGTGAAAATTTGAACCTTGAGGGAGATGGAGAAATAATGGTGGGAGCTCATGCTATCTCAAGAAGAATGAATTAGGAAATAGAAGAAAAATGGAAATTAGTGGTCACCAGGGTTGATGACTTTGAAATATTTATGAACTTTCCCAAAGAGGGTCCTCTACACAATCCTCCTCCTACAACCGACACAACGACTCTATTTGGGTCCCGAGTAGTAAAAAAGTAGAATAATATGGAAGTGACTGCAACATCTCTGGAGCTTGTATCTCAACCTGGAATATGGAGCAACAAGAACATTTCAACCGAATACTTTTAGGTGCAAGAAGGAGTTATCCATGGGCCATGTTTTTAAATATTCAATTAATATTGAATGTATTGCAATTTTTTGCTCATTTTGGGTTAATATGTAAGACAATATATTTTTTCCAAGGAAAATAATCATAACTATATTTATAATAAAAATTACATTGTCATATTCCTCAAGGATTTCAAAAAAGAACATGTATGTTGATTGGACATAACATCTTTGCATACATACCTGTTGGCAGCCAATTCACATTTTCCCATTGTCTTATAAGCTGCCTACACTAATGTTTTGCAAACATCCATTTTCGTCGCAATTGTCAAATAAACGACACTTTTATTTTTGCGACATTTGCACATTTACCTTCGTTTTGTTTTCACGACTGTAAGCGTGAAAACTTGGTCTTTCAAAGTTGCATTAAAATCATTATTGAACTGTCATTATCTTCCTTGTCGACATGCCTATTGAGCTTATATTTTACTTATCATTATACAGTCGGCTAGACCTTTTGATTTGCACTCGTTGGGCATTTTTTGACTGATTATGTATGTTCGTTTCATTAAATTGCGATGCACTAACATTTGGATTTACATGTTAATTGATCAAATTACTTTGCACATTGGTTTCATGAAAATATATAGGTGTTATGGTTAAACCTTTGATATATTACATTTGATATGACACCTAGTTTCAAAAACACATGGGTTAAACCCTCGATATGAATCGATACATCGCATGTCTCATGGTCAAAGCATTGGTATCGGTTTTGATTTGTATGTTGGTGTTTAAAACTATGGCATAACTTTGATTGCGCGCATTGTTTTAATACACTTACCATTGGTTTCATCGGGCGGGCAAATGATATGATTGTTAAACCATACAATAGTGGGTTGAACAACTATAAGCGTCGACGGTTGTACCATTAGCAATAACTATTATGCATGGCCAGCAAATAAGCTCCACCACCTTCGCACGATGTCATTAATGCCTATCCCTTATCCCTGTTAGCATCGGGTAACCCTTTGTGCACTCTGCTCCTGTGTGTGCTATGATCCAAACCCTGGACTTACCGTGTGCTCGGCTCCATGGCACCAGTCGTGCGAATCGAGTCGAACGGTAGCCAAGCCTTGCTACTATTCGACAATGCCCGAAAAGACTTGGAGGATAACGGTTGGCTCACCTTCGTGCAGAGGTTTGAGGGTTTTAATCTAGTTGTGGCACAACAGTTCACCTTGACTTTTGATGGATGTAGAGCCAAGGTGGGCGACATTCAGTTGGAAATCAATGAGGAATTTATTAGTTCTGCTACAGGGTTACCTACCACGGGCCAGCGTTGGTTCAAAAATTCGAAAGTGGAAGAGGTGCCTTGGCCACTTCTGTTCATCTCGCGCAAAGTCACATCTTGTGACAGAGGTATGCCCATATCCATGCTTAAACCACGATGGCATGACCTTTTGATAGTAGTCAGACAATTCGTGACCTGCGAGGGTCGATATGGACTCGTTTTTCTCTACCACCTGCGTTTGTTAATGAATTTTATGGGATACCCGTTGAATATGCCCTTTTACTTCCAGCATAGCCTATTTAAAATGTCGAAAAGGTTTAAAAGGGAGAAGGCTGACAGTACCCTGTTCCACCATGGACTAATTAAACTTATCATTGTTCATCACTTAAGTCTCCACGGTGATAGCTGGCGAGCTTTTATCGCTCGAAATGGTTTTGATGATACAGACCCTGTCCAGATTGACAAGCCTGTGGTTAATAAAACCAAGGTTGAGCCACCCATGCCCTTCCATGTCTTACTGCCTTCTCCTAATCTTTCGGTCGAACCTGATATTGACTTACCAGACGTTATAACTGAGAAGGCCGAGGTTATTAAAAAGCCTGTAAGAAAAAAGGCCAAGGCAAACCCTACTGTTGAGGCCAAGGGAAAAAAGAACGCTCGGCTTATCTTGAGAATGGCTAGGAATACGCCTAAACCTAGTGTTGAGCAGAAGCCCACAGTCCTTAGTGAGGATTTCGACTCTGACATAGAACGTTTCCTAGCCAGTGAGTACCCTTACTCACAGGGTCTGTGTTCCAATCCGCCTTATGACTTCGTGTCGAATCTTCCCCCTTGCCTAAAGAATAATCCCAGTTACCCAGGGATCAAACTACCTAACGAAACCCTCAGAAATGTAACCAAACCCTCACCTGCACTTCCGAAGCCCACACAGTCGTCCTGTGACCAATGCGATTTGTGGTTGGAACGATACTATATAGATGTTCCCCTACTTCAATCAAAAATCCAATCATTGGAAAATCAAGTTGCGGTATTGACCAGCCAAAGGGACAAACTTCAAGCAACTGATAGGAAGCAGAGAAACATTGGTTCTATCGTTTTCAAGAATGTTGAATCGGCTACAGTCGTTGTCAACTCCAAAATGTCATGATCAAGTCGTCTACTCGTCATACATGTATGAATTTTGATATCATTTTCGTTTTGTAAATTCCTCGGATTAATACAATGATTTGAATTTGGTTTTTGAATAGCTATGTTTATCTTTCGAAATGGCTCTGTCATAATGTGTTCATCCTGTATATTGTTTTCGCTTTGCTAAAAATAAATGGAATTTCGATTTGGTTACATGATTTGCTCATACCCAGTTTAGTCACTGATAGATTTTATCAGATTTCATTGATTTTCGATTGGATTTGATTTGTTCGTTTGTTTGATTGAGTTAACGAAATTGATGGTTTGTTGTCAAGTGAATTTGTTTGTATCCGATTTGAACAGGAAGTTTTTCATACTAGATTTAGAATACGCTCATGTTTTGATTTGATTTCGTTATGGTTAGTTTGTATGTTGTGATTTTGGAACGACTTCATGAGTTTGAATTGACGTGATGAAATCTTATAAATCAGGAATACAACTCTGATCGTTTCCAATTTGGAAAAAACGGCTCTGTTTTTATGGAAACAATACTCTCATTTAAAGCCTGTGCAAATGATATTCACACCCGAATCATGGAAGGTTTTTTATTAGCAATGATTATGTTAAGCTCCAACTGTTCGATTTGCTTGATTGGATTGTTGTGTATCTTCAGTTAGTTCGATCATTTTCATGAGTTGGATTTGTATCATAAATGCTGCTCTGTTTGATTTTAATTTGCAAAATGAATTGATTGACTTTGTTATCTTTATCAAATCCAGTTATAATTCATTTGAAAGAAATGATTTTGATCAGAGGTCAATCGATTTTTGTTTACCCCAATTTGCAATAACAAACGATCGGATAATTCTTACGAACTCTGTTACCAACTAATTAATCCTGTTATGATTTCATTTGAGTTAATTTACGCGCCAGTTTGAGTTAATCCGCTCGTGACATGAATCGTTTGTTATACGGTTATAACGATTTGAAAATGATCTTGTTTGGATTCGATCGTGTCTCTTGTTTATGAGGAAGCATTACAATTGCCTATGATTTGTTTTAATATATCAATTTCAATTTGATATGAAACGATTTCATTGTTGTTCGATATGATTTTGTTCACCCGACTTTGTGGCAACAAACGAAACAGAGTACACTTATCTCTGTAATCAGTTGATTGATCTTGGACTTGTTTGATTTCAAAACGGTATAACAATTTCAATTTGAATGATTCGTTTTCAAATAGCCATTGGATGCTAATTGAATTTAATTCTTTAAAAGATTTTGAATTGATTTTAATGTTGATTCTGTGTCTTATTTAGACCAGCTACAGAATCGCAAGATTCTGTAGCTAGTCTATAGAATTAAATCTTTTATCATTTTATTAATAAAATACCCTTCTAACTTGTCCATTTTGAACACCTTTCAGGTACATCCGAATTGCATTGGATATGCTGGGCAGTCTAGGAGATATTTGTGTGTTTTAGTTTTATTTTAGGTTCCTAGTTTAGTCAAACTTCGGATATCTTCCCAGATTTTTTGTAAACAGTTTGATAACTTCGACAGGGATGTTTTACCATGTAAAAGATCTTTAAATATTTATTATTTTTTGTAATAAGGAGCATCCTTACTTGTGGGAGAAAGCGGCTATGGATTTCTAATACAAACTGAGACGAGAATTGATGTTATTGCTACAACTTTCGCTTTCATAATATCAATCTTTTGTTTCAAGTTTATGCATGTCGCTTTGCAGTTGATTATAGACTACTTTAGCTATCATAGTCTATTGCAGAATGATATGATTTAATTAATGTCTCATCCATATCTGATTTTTTTCAATATTTAAAAATACAACAATTACTTTATTCAGTTAATGAATGACAGATTTCTCTTCTTCATCAATTGAATTATTTCGTATAGATCTTTGCATACGTGTTTATCTAATTGTGAAGATTTATAAATCATAAGATTGTAGTAAATTTTTATGTCTTGTTTGTCCTGTAATTATATTGAAGAGCACTGCAGCTATCGTTTACGAGAAGCTCCTGGATAATTCGGTGCGGGTTTTCTCCCTCCGATCAGCTAAGACAATCATCATACATAGGACAAACCTGGAGCGTTTCTCCAGGTCAGTTTGTGATTTATTTTTGTTAATTTGTTTAGTATAATTTAAGTAGTTTAATTAGATATATGTTTAGTTAGATGAATAGTTAGAATTAGTGTATTAATTGTTTAGTTTAGTTAGTTTTTGTTTTATTTCTTGTTCATAAAAATATAAAATCAACAAAAAAAAAATATCTCTCTCTGCCTTAGGACAGAATGCAAATGAGTTTTTCAGGTTTTATTCAAATCTATAAATTGTAGATATTGTACATTTTGTGAATAAGTTATATTTCCATTAGTAATTAGATAGTTAATTAGTTAGAGTTAGTATAGTATTAGTTAGTAGATTGTATATATAGAATAGTTAGATTAGTTTGTTTGTTTAATAATTAGTTTTAGTTAGATTAGTTTATTAGTTTGTTTTATTTATTTTTAGTTAGATTAGTTTAGTTTGTTTTAATTGTTATTTTTAGTTAGATTAGTTATTGTAGATTAGTTTTCTTTTTTTGTTTTCTTAGGACCTTAGATCGGCTAACGGAGCCGCTAAACCCGTCAGGGTGGTTCATTCCAAACGACTTGGGTTATTAGACAACCCCGGACCGGTTCCACTCTCTCAGTTGACGGACGGTCATTTTCGCCCATCAACAATACCTTACATCTCATAAACCTAAATAAAAAAGGAAATTGTTGCTTGACTTGAAACAACATAGATTACATATTTCAATAGCTAGATCTGAAAATTGTCCACTATCACAAAACCCTGAGCTATATCAACAACAAAATATGAATATTCATGGCCTTAAGAGACAAAAATACATATTTTCAAATATCAGAACCAAGAATCTATCGAATGTAGTAATTTTATAGCTAGGGTGCATGAGAAAAATCACTTGTATGCCCATCCTAAACAATGGATATTGTCCAAGTACATCGATCCAGACCCAATGCCTCTTTTGAAAGGACACTTGATACTTTGTTCATGTTCTTGTATATCTAAGACAATGTAATGTGTGAGAAGGTTGTCATTTGTTGTTGGATATCATTAAAAAGTGGTTGTAAAGTGAAATTTCTGAGTGATGCTTCCTTTTGTAACCATTGAATAACCAGTAGTGAATCCCCAAAAATTTGTAGTTATGTAACGCCATATTTTTTAGCCAAATATAGAGTTAATTTGAGAGAAAATAATTCACAATAATTGTTAGTTTCCTACCCAATCCTAGCTTTGAAGGCTATACTATGGTTTGAGGAATGATACAGGATCCCTCCTAAACCTCCTTTTGGTTTATTCCCTTGAGAGGCACCATCAAAGTATGCCCAGAGAATGTCCTTATTGATGACTTCTTCTTTTGTTCCCTTTATTTTTTGTTTTTCCTCTACACATTGATATGCATTTAGCATATTTAGACATTGGATTACACATTTGAGGGGAAGCATCTCATGTCCTTCAAATAGCTTCAAGTTTCTAGCATGCCATATTCCCCAAGCATATATTTAGTGGAAGATATTTGATCTTCTCTGTATCCGTGTTCATAAACCAAGTCTCGAAGGCTTCTTTAGTACATCCTCTTCCCATACATTCATTGACCATGTCATGTAGCCAACTTCTTTCCATGTCTCTTTAAATAAAGGACAAGTCATAAGTAAGTGATCAATTATTTCCTTTGCTTCTTGGAATAAGCTAGACCAACCTAGGTCAACAAAATTATTTTTTGTAGAACCTCCCATGTTGAAGCCTTGTTATTTAAGGCCAACCACATAAAAAAAAAAATTTTAGAGGGGCACCTTAGCTTCTAGATGATTTTCCACCACCAAATCAATTGGCCTCTGAGCCTTCCTCGGCAAGGGATCTCTATCCTAGTTTGGGCACATAAGTCCTTGTAGGATTGAAAGACCATAACAATTGGTCATCTTCTTCCCCTATTTTGACATTTCTATCTTTCAAAGAATATGTGTATGATTTCCATGTTTTTTCTAGTTCTTGTCCCAAACCTATCTCCTCCCACGTGAGCCAATTTTGTTGTATATTCGTAGATCTCTCCCACCTCACAATCTATCTTAGTGAAAAGTTCCCTTTGTTTCTTAATTTGTGTGCCACATGAGGGGGTAATATGTCAAGACCTTTACTACCTATTCATGGATCAAACCCAATCTAAAACTTATCCCCTCTACCCACCTTCCAAATTAGCTAGTGACCAACTAGCTGGAAAGTTGAGTTCATAGCTTTCCAGATAATCGATGCATTATGCACCTATTTTACTGAATTCCTAACGATTTCCTCAACTATGTATGGGTACAAATACTTAGCTATGATTACCTCGACCCACAACCCTTCACCTTGTACTAGCCTCTATAATTTTTTTGTAGCTAAGGCCTTGGAGAAGAGGAATATGTTTTTTAGGCCCCATCTTCCCTTTACTTTTGGAGCAACCAATTTTTTCCAAGAAGGCAGCACAAGACCTTTCTTTTTGTTATCTCCTAACCAGATGAATTTTAGCACAATTTCCTAATTTTCTCATATATTCCTTTTAGAACCCAGGCCAATGAAATCTAGTATACTAGTATGGCTTCTAGTACTAATTTAACAAGTATTAGTATGTACCCTCTTGATATCCATTGATTGTACCAATGGTTTATCTTCTTTTCTACTTTGGAAACTAACCATTGTCAGTCATCTTTTTTTGTACAAATTTGGTTTCAAATGGAACCCCAAGTAGTTTATTCCTTGATCCATATCATTCACTTGGTAAGGAAATAATTGGGAGAAATACCCTTGCTCATGCTCTAGAATATCCCACACTGACAATATGGATTCGTCTAGATTTATTATCATACCAATAGCTTTGCAGAATAATTCCATAATATTTTTAAAATTCTCAACTATCCTTCTAGAACCTTCATAGAAAATTATGATATCATCCATGAATAGAAGATGTGTGATGTTGCAAGCAGGACCAATGCAGATCCCTTTGAAGCTGCCATTTTATGATGCCTCCTTTAATAATCTACTCATTTTTTTGGCTATCAAAATGAATAGGAGAGAGGAGAGGGGGAATCCTTGTCAGAGGCCCCTACCTAGTCTAAAGAAGGGGGATCTTGCCTCATTTATTAGAATAACAAAGGATACAGAGGTGATGAAACTGATCACCCATACCCCAAAGTTATGAAAAAAAACTATGTGAATAAGGATCAATCTAAGATAAATCAACTTACCTTTCCATAGGCCTTGGAGAGGTCCACACCATCAAACTTTGATTTTTGGTCTTGATCGAGCGTAGGATTTCCTATGATATCCCCACTACCTCATGGATTTTTCGACCTTCTACAAATCTAAATTGCTCACTCAAAATCTGTTTTGAAAGGACCATTTTGAGTCTTCTTACTATGACCTTTGAAATGATTTTGTAGATACAATTGCATAAGGATATTGGTTGAATATTTTCAAAGGTAGTCGGATTATCCTCTTTTAGGTTCAAAGCAATAAATCTACTATTATAAGAGCCATACAATTTTCCTGTGTTTCTAGTAGTCTCCACCACCCTTCTCAAGTCTCCTTCAATGAATTCATAACATCATAGAAATAACTCTACAAGTAGGACATATGTCTTGGGATGCTACCTGTCTGACATACTTGACTCATAAGCATGGAAACATAGTATACATGAACATGACTTTGTTTATTGATTTCTTGTACTTGTTATAGTTTGCCTTCTAGATTGTTTGCTTGCAACCATTCTGACTCTATCGATTATGAATGGGTAAGTGTAAAATGGAACAGAAGAGCTTGCCTTCTAGACTGTTTTGCTTGCAACTATTTTGAGAATCCCTACATTATTGATGTCTAAATGGCATATGGGATGGCTATTCTATCTTCCAAGTTCATTATAGTTTATTGGGAGTCTGATATGGACACAATATTAAGTTTTCTGGTAGAGAGGCAAGGCTTCAAGCTACTTTAATTCTAGGAGCTTTATATAGCTCTAGAAAGGTAACTTTTTGTTCTATGCACAACGTATCTTCCAATTGTATGCAGGATGTAATCGCATCACGTCCTTTTGGGACTTTGTATATTGTGCAAGCAAATTCTGGCATGCCTTGTGGGATGTTGCATGATGTGCATAGACAATCTTACATTCCTTGGGATGTTGCACGGTGTAAATGTGGAGTCTTAGTTGGATTCACTTTAGTGTTTCTAGTATTTTGTGTTAAGGTTTTTGCTATGTCCTCCCTTGCATAGGGGTTTTAATAGTTGTGCAGTTTTTGGAAAGTATGGTAGGATCTTAGTGTCAAATACTATTGGTATTCTAGTTTGGGAATTCTTGTGTTGTATTCTTAGAACATGTGTAAAATTGATGTTTTTGGAATATTAATTTATAGAAATTTTATCAGAACCGTTACATTAAATAATAACTATATCCTATTGATTACATAGAATTGCAATATGCCTTGGGCCAATTTTTTCACCTTATATGTCTAGGTGTTTCACCTTACACCTTGCACTTGTATCTTTTATCATAGAAAGGTTATGTAGATAGATAGTGCTAAGTGTGATTTTGATTTCACATTGAATGCAATTTCATCTCGTGTGTCACAGTTGTAGCTTTTAGCATAGAAAGGCTAAGTAGATAGTGATAAGTGTGATTACCATGACCTAACAACTTGGAGCACTATATGCTAAGCACAAAATATTATGTTCAACATTCTAATGTTGTTTAGACTATCAAATTAGTTGGGTCTAAATTGTGCCAATATAGCAGTGGTTTCTTAGCTAGTAAATTTAAATTAAACTCATTGTTTTGGGGTGGTTCCATCTAATTTTGGTTTAATAGTCACAATATAAGGTTCATAAGAAATAGCCTTAGGGACAATTGGTTGATGTTGATAGGTGGTTTGAACTATGGAGTAGGTTTCTATAGCTTTATTTAGACTTATAGCTTGAGGCACAGGTCTTGACTCTCACCATATTGGTCTATGCTTTGATGAAAGCTCTACAACACTAGTTGTTGCTAACTTTGGGTAAATCTCTATATACTATGTGTATGCTTTCTATTTTGTTTAAGAATATAATTGCATTGATTCACTGTAAAGGTTTAAAACTTGCACTTTTATACCTATTCTTTTTTTTTTTTTTTCCTTCATGTCTCTAGAATTGTTTCCCATCTTGAAGGTTACCTCATCCAAGGATATAGAACTTATATATATTTCTTCCTCTTGTGATATTACCTCATATCAGTAAGGTCATATGTATTTGCAAGCTCAACAGTGTTGGTTGACCATGTCTAGGGGATAATGTCTTCTAAACCTTTATTTTCCAAAATGGAAAGTAGTTAAAGTATTGGGCTTTGCCACTGCTTCCTTAACATCTTTAAAGTTGTAAATTCCCATATTGAAAGGAAATGGAGGCCATGGAGATTTCTTATCTTGAGAAAGTGTTGCTCTAAATCCATACACAAAGGTTTGGTAGGTCACTTCTTGTAACACAAGCTTATTTGGAATGAACTTTGGGAGCAAATGCAGAGCTTTGATAGCTATGAAAACTCAGATGTATGTCCCTCTATTGGTGATATACCAGTCATCATTTTCTCCAATTTCTTGCATGGATTTGTCTGACATACACTTTGCAAGGGCATAGAAGATCAATTGATAAAGTGGAGCTATAGATTGCTCACAAATTTATGTGTAATGAATTCTATATTGGTGCTCCCACAAGTTCTAACAGTAAATGTGAATGGGAGCCTCGCTTGGTTGCTAATGACAACCCATTCTAGGGAAATAATTGACCATGCAGGTAATTTCAAGAAGGTATGATGACCTGAAGGACACTAGGTGTGTCCTTGGGGTTGTATGTTTTGCCTTGGAGATGGAATGACCCATGGAAGCTGATAGAATGGCACCCCAATTGAAAATGGTGCATGTTTTTGTTACTGCATATATCATTGGGACCCAAGACTCCTTGAATTGAGTAGCATCCACCTCCTTTTATAATATGTTGATGAAGAACATAATGATCTTGAAAGGAGTCCTCAATAGGTTGGTGGGACACATTCATATCCTTATGGCCCTGGAGACTTTGGGTTTCACCCACTAGCTCTTCATGACGTCCTTATATTTCAAAGGGAGTTGCAACATCTAGTCATCATCGACGTCTACTTCAAGTGGTGCAAATTTGTAGCATACATCTAAGGCCAATGTCTGAAAGGAAGTTATGGCCTTCATGTTTGTATCTTTAATCAATTGATTATCAATTTTAGCCTCGTTGATGAACCAGGAGATGACCTCTACACAAGGAAAAACAACAAGTCCGACAACTACTCTATGACGATGTGATTGTTTGATAGATTGGTATACACCAACATCAAGTTTGGTGTTTCCATGGAGAAGTGGCAGCTCTAGTAATTTCTCGTATCATAACATTTAATATAAATCTCACCATATGTAGACTATTCATACATCCATGCAGCATCTCGTGTCTCCACAAATAGGCCAAAGGATGCCAATATCTGCTTTTATCTCTGCGGCTTCCTCTCGGTTAGGGCTTAGCTCAATCCCATGTTCCTTTTGTTTCCTGGATCATTTGGAAGCCATGTATGGGTCCTATAACTCATCCATTTCAACAATAGGAAACATTAGTGATGTTAGATATAAAACATAAATAAAATGTCTATATAGGGAGAGATCTTTCTAAAATAGAAAAACATGGGAGTTGGCAAGTTTCTTAACTTCAATGTCAAGTGTTTCAAGAGAATTTTTTGTCACTATGATAGCCATTACAATTGCATCCTATGTAGATCTGGTGAGTCTAGCATTTTAAATATTAGTTCGAGGTGATGGTAGCAAGGGGAAGATCGAATGGATAAGGTGATGGGTGCGCACATTTCCCACTTGTTTGAATCTCATATTTTCCCCATCTTTTCACATCTAGAGTTTCCTTTGGATTATGATTTAAGGATCCACGTTAGGTTTTAGTCATGTAGAAGAGGAAAAAACTACTCCTATTGTCAAACACGAGTCGTGGGTTGGGTCAACCAGTGCATATGGAAAGAATGTTGTTCAAATTTGGTTCATAATTTATCTAATTCGACAAAACCTTCTCATTTCAACATACCTTGTTTCTCATCTCGATGCTTCATTAGTTCAATTAATGGAACAACCATTTTGGTATTTTTTAGTTCAACTCCTAAATCATATGAGTTTCAAGACAATATGGTTTCATGTTTGCTTAGGTATTGATTCTTCAAATAAAGTTCCTAGAAATTTGCCAAAATCCAACCCCTAGAAGTCAATATTGATGGATGTAATACAAAAGGATTTATCATATGCAACCATCCTATAGGTGGTCAGTCAAGCTCCATAGGAAACCTACGTTATGTAGAAATATCAAGGGGTTTTCATAAACTAGGGTAGAATGATATGTGAGACTACAAAGTCTTAGGCTTGACGAATCTAATGAACTCTTTGTTGATAGATGGCTTTTGATATGCTCAATTGAGCGTATGGAGAATAGAACTATTAAAAGAAGGAATGTTTGCCATTTCCCAAATTTAAATTATTTTATTGTGTTGAGTGGTCAAGTGGCAAGGGAGGTGTGTAAACGGTTCTCTAATAGCCAATTGGTAAACTAAAACAAGGAAAGAATCATATTTCATCTTGGAATACGATCCTTACCTCAAATGGTGACAATTAGTCATTCGTGAGTGGATGGTATGAATCCCTTGGATCGTGGCAAGCTTTGAGAATCTTCAAATGCTTTAGGAGCTTGGATAGTAATGATGCACTTGAGGAAATTTTGTCTTTTCACAAACAATAGAATGAAAATAAAATCAGCCCAAAATGATTTTTATAAAGGATTTTGGCCCTTTTGGCACCTTTTGACTTTTTTTGAAGGGAAAAAAATGGCCTTTTGTAGCACACATTGAAATTTTGCAGGCTTGCGATGTGTCGCAACTCGAGAAAGTTTCATTCCATGTTACTGTTATCGCTCAGTTTGTAGTTTAGGTCAAGTAGTTGAAGGATAAGGGTCAAATTGGCGTAACAGGAGCTTCCCCATCCACTATCACCTCGATGGGGGGCTCTTTCTATTTAGGGTGGCTAAGCCCAAGGGAGATGTCCCTGGCAATCTGGGGTTTTGAAAGGAAAAAGGGCTCAAAGGATCAAGGCTAGTTTCCCCTTCACAGATTACCACCAAGAAGATAGTCAATTGAAGAAGAAGCACAGAGAGGGCACCTGCTTATGAGACAAGACAACAATGAAGCTAATACATGCAGTAGTGGTTAGTACTTCATAGATCAATAACTATCTATATTTCAGTGTATATGAACATATATAACAATAAATATTGACGAAGTCAATGTTTGCAATAATGAAAATGGCAATATAAAGTCACTTATCAATAAATACTAGAATGATATAGCATCAATAAAAATGATCAATCCTTGAATTAACTCAATGCATTAAATATCATCAAATGCTCATATATAACAGAGTGATGCGTCAATATCCTAAGGATGACGTCAGACTTCTTCTAGGGTTAGTGCAATAGACAAAGAAAGCCAACGTTTTGTTATTTGGCCAATGAAAATTATCAATGTATCAATGTCTATCATTGGACGATCAAGCCACGGTATTTTCTATCAACCAAAAGCTTAATAAAGGCATGACGTCATCATTTTCTGCTAGGTTAGTAGACATTAGGGTTAGTTAGGGTTTCAAAGTTTGAAAGTTTAAAAATATTGTTTTTTGCACAACAAGCTCAACGTTGGAGAGA
>ML869319.1:9780-20512 GCA_009831015.1 Picea engelmannii | reverse complement strand
TGAGCAACTAGTTCTTCTAGTTGGGTCTCTATTACTCCACTTCTGGGTATTATAATGTATTTCAGCCATTGTAGATACTCCTCTGACCTCACACATTATGGGGCATATGTTATAGCAATATTTTCCTCACCCTATGCAAATTTTCTCAGAAGGCCTTTTTCTATTTCCCTGTGAAGAATTGAAGTCCCTTTTTGCAAATCCCGGAGCTAAAAACAATATTTTTCCACATATACACGCCCTAACTATTATACAACATGTGTATATGTAGGTTGCACCATTACAACCCACGTACATCATTTTGTGTGCCCAAAATTAAATAATAGTGTTGGGTTTCTATGTCACGTCACGGGATCCATGATCCTTGACCTTCCATACACTGGAAACATTATGACTCATCCCTTCAGTTCCATTTGAAGGCTATAAATGGGAGATATACAAGTTGTGGAAAAGAGGAGAATAATTCAACTTTGAGAGAAAAGTTACTCTGGAGAAATTATCCACTTCATATTGAGTCTACATCCCTTTGTCCTTTTAAGTTTGAACACATTGTTCAGCCCCCAAGCTCTTCCTACTTGATTGAGAACCCCATTGTCTCTCTTATATGAGATTGTCTTTGGTAGAGGATTGAAGTGGTGGAGGCCCAGCTGGAAGGGACTTAGTTTCTCGTTTCTGAATTGTTCCGACATGGAAGTTTGTAATTCATTCACTTCTGTTGATTACATTTTAATAGAAATACTATTTTCTCATCCAATTAATGTCTTTCAAATATTCGAATTGTTATTTCAGGGGCATATTTGTTATGAATATTGATGGATTATGCTATTGAATGTGCTAAATTTATATATTATGACCATATGCTTGTGTTTCTTGGTTTTTTGAGGACAAGTTGCAGGTGTATTTCTTTGAGTCAAATGTTCAACAATGGACTTCATCAAATGTCTGGATGAGGTAGGCTCTTTATCTTGTCTTATTAGCATATTTGCTTATATAGCATACTTGAGATTAGAGTTGATTTCTATAGTACAAGTCTTTTGCCATTGAAAAAACCACTAAAAAGTCAATTTTTGGAAGGGAGTGCTCCCCTATGCTCTGTTAGGGAGCGCTAGCGCTCTATACCCTCTTCTAGGGGAGCGTTGGAATGCTTTGTACCCCATTCAGAGGGAGTGCTACCCCTTTTTTGGGTAAATTTTGGTCTGTTGAGGGAAATCAGGGAAGAATCCCCTCAATCTCTAAAAGTGGTTGCATTCGAATCTAAGTTCAAGCCTCGATCTTAGGTAAGATCCTCAACTGAAGGAGAATAATCCTCAACTTATCCCAAATATATCGTAAGTGGTTAGGCCTCTCCAAGCCTATATAAAGAGGCCTTCTCATGGTGAAAGGGAGAGACATTGTAAAGCATCTAACTTATGATCTCATGAGGGAGATATCATTGAAGCATCAGCATTCTGTGTGTGGATTATTTGAGCAAGGGTCTGGACAAAGGGAGCTTGGTGAAGCTGTTGCACTACATCCATGGTTGTAAGCAACACTTTGTTCTCATTAATATAAATTCATGATTGGCATGTTTCCTTTAACATTTGTGTATATGTACTTGTTTCTTTCATAGATTCATTATAAAGCTAATCATAGTAGAGTAGGAAGTATTGTTGTTGTTTCTCATTGTACCACGGGACCTTCAACTGAACTTGGAGATCAATATCAGCCTGGAGCAAGCAAGGACAAACGTCAGTAAAAAGGTACTTTCCTTTCTTCCCTCTTCTTCTTTGATAGTTTAGCTTTATGATAAAGGAATGTCAGTGTCCATAATAGCACTTTATGTCTTGGAGTTAGGGGTCTAGCATCCAAGAGGAAATCCACCTGTCCACAGGGGGATTCTCCTGTAACAGAAATTGGCAACTCCAATGGGGAGGAGCTTTGATTTTTTATTCCTTTCCTAGGTCTTGTCTTGTCCTTTGCTCATTATTTGACCTTCTCTATACCGTGTCTTTGATTCTTAGATCTGTTGATTGGCTCTTTATTTCATCATATTTACTTTGATTGACTGAGTTTGCTTGATTTTTTTATTTTCTGGGCATTTTTCTAAACTTTAAGAGCCTAGCGCTCCCTTGCCTTTGCTACCAGAGTGTTGGCGCTCCCTGTTGATCTTACATAGAGCATTGGAACGCTCTAGTTCCCTTTACACCAGAGCGTTGCCCCTTTTCTATGAAAAATCTTCTAGGGTTTCATTCTCTGAGTTCATTTCTTGCTTTTGGCACTTGCTCAGGAGTCTTACAACCTCAATACATCTTGGTCTTGGCCTTCAACACTCTACTTTTTGAGAATTGATCACCTTTTGTTTGGAATTTTGACATTTTTCTTCCTTACCTTGAAGTCACTCTTTGTCTTTGACAATTTCGAGTCAACTTATTGTTTTCTTCTCATTTATCTGACTGAGTGGAAGCCTTTGTGAGGAAACTCAAGGATCTATGCACTGTTCCATTTGATATTTGAGGTCATTTTCCCAAGCAATTATTGGTTTTTCATCATCCATTACCTTTCTCCTACCTTCACTATAAATTTCACCTTTTTTCATGCATTCTGGGTAATATTTTGAAAAATTTTGGCTATTTTTCTGAGTTTCTAGGAGCACCAAAACCCCCCTGTAGGCCATACCAGAGCACCATCTCTCCCCTACAGTGTTCTAGGGAGTGTTGAAACACTCTGTGCACCCTTTTAGGGGAGCGCTAGTGTCTTTTTTGAGTGAAATTGCCTTCTTTTGCTCAGTCTTTTGCAACCTGTTTTGTAGTACTCTTTACCCAGAGTCTGTGGTTGGTTTGTGAAGTTGTTTGGATTGGTTCTTGATGGTATTTGATGCTTGTCACTCTCTTTTGTCTTGATTGGAGCTTGAAACCTCTTTTAGAAACGTGAAATTGTCTTTTCTAGCTGCGTTTTTGTCGGGACAGTTTTGAGTGGTTTCTCTTTCTCCCTATCATTTCTTGGATTCTTCTTCACATTTTATTGTCTTCCTTGAATGCTTGCATTTGAAGTAGCGGAATTGCATGTTTTTTTTGGGCATTTTGGGATGTTGTGCATCTGAAATGATGAATGTTTTCTCCTTCTCGTCGCATAGTTTTTATCGAAATGAAAAGATTTCATATTTATCTCTTTGCATAACTTTCGAGTCAGTCAAAACACCATATTGTCCACACCATTTTTCCTTTGAGTAACAACAGCCTTAAAAATCAAGCGCTAAACTAAAAATTGATTAGACATTTTTTACATTTTCTGGTAGCAAACCTACATTAGATTAGTTGTAGGGCTTTGGAATAGGTGTGAAAGATAACTTTCCAAACATGCAAACAAACATAGGATCTTGTGTTAGGGAGCGGTGAAATCCAATTGCTACATTTTGTCCTGGGAAGCCCTTCTCACACAAGGGTCAAACCTGAGGTTGCATTGAGACTAACAGAGTTACTCACCCTACTTTGTTGGTCTTGGTGTAGAGATTGTGTGTATTATGTGGGTCACTTGAAGGTATACCCACAATGATGAGTGGAAGCCTTTCAAGTTGATTTTGGGCTAGATACCTTTCCCTTGTGCGTGGATCAACCTGTC
Organism: Picea engelmannii; assembly: GCA_009831015.1. Taxonomy (NCBI): domain Eukaryota; kingdom Viridiplantae; phylum Streptophyta; class Pinopsida; order Pinales; family Pinaceae; genus Picea; species Picea engelmannii. Next base: position 16,918 of record ML869319.1, on the reverse strand, counting down.
GATTGCTTCCCTAGGCATAATTGTTGTAGTTGGTAACCTTAGTGGCCTATCTCTTTAGGGTATTTACACAAGGTGACTGTGGAGGGGAAATTCTTCACGGTACCTGGAATAGACGTTGGCCCTCAGGCTCCTTGGAGGGTATACCCATGATTATGTGTGTGAGCTTGCACCAGGGTGTAAGTCCATTAAGAAGGTCGTCAATGTAACTTTTCCACTCGCTCTATCTCATCCCCTTCTTATTTTGTTCCCACGACGTTGGATTTCATAACCAACTAGTGTGTTCATTGTGAGAAGGTTTTTTTTTCTTGCTTGCTCACTAGATTTTTAGCGTGTGTTGTTTGTTCTCCCTAGCAGAATCTAGGTTGGATTTTATTTTTTATGGCGTCAGTTCCCGGAATGACCAATGAAGGAACCCCTTTTCCAGGGGAACCCTTGTTTTTCCTTCTTATGGAAACGTTGGTCCTCCTTACATCGCTACTTTGAACCTTCCAGGTCTCACAATTGGGTTACCGGTATGGTTGTTTTCCACTCCAGTGATCTCAAATGTAGGTGCTTCATATGTAAGCACACCACCCACACATCAACCTCATGTTGACCTTTCTCCTTCTTCGCCCATCAGGTCTCCTTCCATTTCTCCTTCTTGGCCTAGTAAATTCTCTCAAGCAAGTAGCTAGATTGATAAGAAGAAGAAGAAACGGAAAGAGAAGAAGAAGAACCAAAAAGGGACCAAGCCTCCAACTACATTGGATGTTAGATCCAAGCAACCAACTATTGTTAATAGTATTAGGAGTGTTGATGAGGTCAACAAGATTAAAATGAAGAATCTGAAACCCAAATTCCCTTGCAGTCTTTGTAAGGGAGACCACTTTTTGAGGGATTGCCCTGGTCTTCCCAAGGTCTTAGAAATGTGGTCGTCCACATCATCAGCCCCTGATGTACATGTTGTTGATGCCCCGTCAACTAGTGGTGTTAAGGTTGGTAAGAAGACGACAATTGTCAAATTTCCTTGTATGTTATGCGAAGGTGATCATTATTCTAACCTTTGTCCTCGTATGGACGAGGCTTCTTCTCTTTTGAAAAAGCTTCAACTTCCAATCGGTTATCGTAAGATTTCTCCCAACCCACCGTTAGTTGATGGAATGGTCAATCCAGTTCCATCCCTGATCAGTCTGGTTGATTAGGTGGTCAATCTAGTTTCATCCTCGGTTGAACCACTCGCCAAAGTAGTTGATCCAGTTCTATCATCGATCAACCCCATTTTTCATATGAAAAGTGAAACCCAAGTGACTGGTCCAGTCTCGGCTTTGGTCAATCCCACCCTTCATCTGAAGAGTGCCAAAGTGGTTGATATGGTTCTGTCATTGATCGATCCCACTCCTCCATTGAGGAGTGCCAAAGTGGTTGCTCTGGTTACTTCATTGGTCAATCCCACTCCTCCTCTGATGAGTGCCAAAGTGGTCAATCTAGTTCTACCATCGATCGATCCCACTCCTTCATTGAGGAGTGATGAAGTTGTTTCTCTGGTTCTGCCATCAGTTGATCCCACTCTTCCTCCGAAGAGTGTCAAACTAACTGATCCAGTTCCTTCCTCGGTCAGTCCCACCCTTCATCTGAAGAGTGCCAAAGTGGTGGTTCCAGTTACTTCATCGGTCAATCCCACTCTTCCTCTGAAGAGTGCCAATGTGGTCGATCTGATCCCATCATCGATATACCCTACTCTCCCTCTAGAGAGTAAACCCAATTTTGCCCACGTTTTTTCTCGTTGATACAGAATCTACCATGTCAAGGGGCATTCCTCCTTCTCCTGCGAAAACCCCTCCAAGTAATGAGGCCATCCTTTTTTATTGGCGTGTGCTAACTAGACCTCGTATTCCCTCTCACATTCCCTTCAAGATTACAGTACAGGTTTGTGGACGGGTCGTTCCTCAGACACTTATAGATGAAGGTTCGTCTGTTAGTATTTTTTCCTCTATTGCTTGGAAAGATTTGGGTTATCCTCAGCTTGTGTCAGTTACCCAAACTCTATTCGCTTTTAACAGAAGAACCAGTCACCCTTTAGGGATCCTTCCTTAGTTTCCTGTAACTTTGGGAGGGAAAACTGTCTTTATTGATGTTATGGTAGTCCAAGACCCCTTGGATTTTGATTTACTCCTTGGGCAATATTATTTCTATGCCATGAAAGCTATTTTATCCACTATTTTTCCTGTGATATCTTTCCCACACGATGGAAGGATGGTGACTATTGATCAACTTTTGTTTGTTGGCCCTGACTTGACCATCAACCCAATGACCTCCCTAAATGGGTCTTATCTGCAGTCGGCCTCACCCCTCCCACAGGTCAATTATGTGGCGTTATCTCCCATGACTTCAACTTCAGGTGACTTAGATCTGGTAGCTAACATGGGGATCTCTTCGATAGGACTATTGGAGCCTGATCTCCTTACCCCTGTCACGGCCCTCGACATGTGTTCCTTCCATAGAATTGTTCTTCCATCCAGTGAAGATCTCTTGGAAGCCATGACCGAGTTTTGTCCCTTGACATGGTGTCCTTCCAGAGCATTATCCTCTTAGAATCCATCATCAATAAGAGTCTACAAGCATAGTTTCTCTTCTCTGTGGAAAGCTCGTTAAAAAATGAAACAGAGGTCTTGAGCATAGTTTTTTCTCTCTGTAGCAAGCTCGTTAAAAAATGAAACAGGGATCTGGGGATTGAACCCGGAGCCTTGAGTATAGTTCGTTTCCTGTGTCAAGCTCATTAAAAAATGAAACAGTCATCACTCTTGTCAGGTCGAATCTTTTGCCAGATCTCGTAGATGTCGAGTCGAGTATTTCGTTAGGTCTCGTATTTGAACCTTAATTTCATACACTTGTATCCTTTTTCTCCATCTAGTACAGAAATTGGTGACAACCTCAAAGTCGATGAATGAATTCAAGATTGGGGGGCATGTCTCCAGCCTTTGATGATCATTCTGGAGTTAATCCAATAGCTTTCAAGCTGGGGGCAGAGTACCGAGCTTAGTCTTTGTTCTTTCTCAGGCTTGTAAAAACATGAGAATGTAACCGAGCAACCTTTTATCTCTTTTTCGGGCTTACATGGATATATGAAAAAGGAACCCCTTGGAGTTTTCTTTAATCTCTTTTCAGAATCTCTAAACATGAAAATATTTCCAAGTGATCTTGCTTCCTTTCCCACTCGCTAAAATGTTTGAAAGGGCATCTTTCGAGTGATAATTTATCTCTTTTTCGGCCTCACGAGACTAACATTACGAAAAAAGACAAAAATAGGTAAAAAGTTGCATTCCTTTCTTCCCTATTCTTCTTTGATAGTTTAGATTTATGATAAAGGAATGTCAGTGTCCATAATAGCACTTTTTGTCTTGGAGTTAGGGGTCTAGCATCCAAGAGGAAATCCACTTGTCCGTAGGGGATTCTCCTGTAATAGAAATTTAAGGACAACACTGGAGTCGTCTTTAAGTCATTTTCAGACTCTCTAAATATGAAAAACCATCGAGTTTACCTTCTCTGGACTCGTTAAACAATCATACATTGAAGGGCCCATACAGGACCGAACCCTTACTTCTTCCAGTTCGTTAAACAAAGGAAGAGGGACTTACCGAAGGTGAGTTATATCGAGCATGTGTTACCCTCCTCAAGCTCGTTAAATTAAAAATAGGTACTCGTCTATCTGGATGGGGGGGAAATTGAAGGAAGCAAGCCAAGCAGGTTTTGAGAACATTACTGGTAACTCTTACAGTCACCCTTGAACATGGAATTTTGTCTTTGCATGCATTTTAATCTACTGAACCTATGCACTAAACCAATCCTTTGAGTTTCTTTTACTCCTTTGGGTCACCTGAAAAAAGTCACAGCATCCACTGCATCATCAAGTTTTGGTCATGTCATGTTTTTTTTGTTGTGCCTCAGTGTTCAAGGGAAGTATCTGCCTCGAGAGTCAGCCATCACAAATATCTTGTTTCAATACCCATGTCATTCCATGTTCATTTGATCTACCAATTTACATATTTGTGCCAGTTTCATGTCGTTGATGGGCGATACATCAATGCCCTCCTACGACGAGTCTATTCCTGTTGACTTCAGCACATTATCTGAGAGCTAGACTTAGAAACCAGTTAGTACCTTGGGACCTACATGCCTCAATGGAAAGCCTCCTTGCATCCAACAGTAATTTTACATCATTGACCTCTGATCAGATGATTCCTCGGATGTTCGAATTCAGCTCATTCATTCACATTCGTCGGAATGTACTAGAGTACCTTGGGAATCATTGACATCAATGGTGATTTCCCTCGCACTTGTTAACGGTTTACCTCATTGACCGGTAATCAAGTGGTTTCTACCATGTTCGACATCAGGACATCTATTCACATGGTTAGATTTGTACTACATAGGAATCGGTAAGAAGACCCTGGGTTGAGTTATCACTCATATATATACTATGCCCAGGTTGCGAAGGAATTATTTTGAGCTATGACACATATATTGTCACATAGATCCACTTTGTATTGGTCATGGCTATGTCTTGTCATCTCGTAGATCCACTGTTTTTTCTTCATGGCTACGATTAGTTCAAGTCATAGGAGTATAGATCCACATTGTATCTTCGTGGCTATACCTTTTATCAATATAATTATGGATCTGCAGTGTATTTTATGGCGGCCATACCTAAAAAGTCTTTATCACTCAAGCATAGGTATGCCTGCCTTGGGTTTGAAACATGTCATTAATGTTTGTTGGATGTTTGTGCGCAGTCTCTATCAGGTTCTTTGCATCCGTACCCTTGCTTGAAAAAGTCTACAAAGTACTTCAATCATCAGTTCCCGTCTTCTAACTTAGCACTTTGGGGGGAAATCTATTACACATCAAAATTACTCACTAAGATGATGGCCTAGTGTCGTCATTACCAAATGTCGTAAGTGTCACATTTAGCCCACAAGTGTCGCAAATATCATATTGTTGTCAAGAACACTTGAAAGACACCTCAAAGACTAGTTTTGAAGAAAAGAAATCATTTGACAAAAAGTATAAGACTTTTTCCATTGAAAAAACCACTAAAAATTCATTTTTTGGAAGGGAGTGCTCCCCTATGCTCTGTTAGGGAGTGTTGGCGCTCTGTACCCTCTTCTGGGGGAGCGTTGGAATGCTCTGTACCCCATTCAGAGGGAGCGATGCCCCTTTTTTGGGTAAATTTTGGTCTGTTGAGGGAAATCATGGAAGAATCCCCTCAATCTCTGAAAGTGGTTGGATTCAAATCTGAGGTCAAGCCTCGATCTTAGGGAATATCCTCAACTGAAGGAGAAGAATCCTAAACTTATCCCAAATCTCTCTCAAGTGGTTAGGCCTCTCCAAGCCTATATAAGGAGGCCTTCTCATGGTGAAAGGGAGAGACATTGTAAAGCATCTAACTTATGATCTCATAAGGGAGATATCATTGAAGCATCAACATTTTGTGTGTGTATTATTTGAGCAAGGTTCTGGACAAAGGGAGATTGGTGAATTTGTTGCACTACATCCATGGCTGTAAGAAACACTTTGTTCTCATTAATATAAATTCATGCTTGGCCTGTTTCCTTTAAAGTTTGTGTATATGAACTTGTTTCTTTCATAGATTCATTATAAATCTAATCATAATAGAGTAGGAAGTATTGTTGTTGTTTCTCATCGTACCATAGGACCTTCAACTGAACTTGGAGATCAATATCATCCTGGAGCGAGCAAGGACAAACGTTGGTAAAAAGGTACTTGCCTTTCTTCCCTCTTATTCTTTAATAGTTTAGCTTTATGATAAAGGAATGTCCGTGTCCATAATAGAAATTTTTGTCTTGGAGTTAGGGGTCTAGCATCCAAGAGGAAATCCACTTGTCCGCAAGGGGATTCTCCTGTAACACATATAAAGACATAAGTTACATCAAAAAGATGAGGGACTTGTCAAAATGGAAACCAAAAAGAAGAGGGGCTTGTCAAAAATTTTGTATCCCAAATTCTAGAATACATGGGATCATCCAACCAGCGTTGAACCTCCTCCCTTATATCCTTGTTCGATATTAACACGACATACCCAAGAAAAGAAGAAATAACTCATTACTTACTTATACAGAACAACAATGTTGAATCTCCTCCCTTATATCCTCTTCTGATATTTGTTGTCTCTTTGTCTTTACCATCTCCTCCACCTACTCGATTTCAAGCCTCGTTTTCAGTTCTCGTATTGATTGTGTGTTTCTTGGACGTAGAGGAATTCCCTGTTTTTCCTTTACCCTTTTCCTTTATAGTGTTCCCCCCTTCTCGATGCTTGACCCATCTCCACTAGTCACTTAATACCCAACAACTAAACCAGAATATACCATCGTCGAGGTTTATGCTTGTCCCCTCCTCTGCTCTTTCCCCATTGAATTGAGGATGCCCGACTTGTCTATCCTGCACAAAGATGCCAAACAAGGACCCAAACAAAGATAATTATGGGCCTACCACCTTTCGACCCTTGATACAGACTCAAGGAAAGTGGAAGGCGTGAAGAAATATCCACGTTAACCCAAACTTTACCATCCCTACGATGTCATTGAAATCTCAATTTTTCTCTCACTCTATACTCTCTTCTCCCCTAAATTTCATGAGGAAATAAGCTTATGTCATCTTTTCTATCCATGATTTCAAGAACCTTCCCACCTCCGGCCATTATCAAATAAATCTTCCATTGGTCGACCTTACTATCTCCTCGTTGCACCATGATTTTGCATCTTTTGTCATTGTACATCAGAGCTCTCTTGAACCTTATACATACCATTGCATGAGTTGGGATTAATGGATTTGTACTCCCCTCTACACACACAAATATCATACTTACACTCTCCTCATACTTGTTGCTTGGTGGCAGCCTGGCTTGTCACTTGTGATCTCGGATCTAAAGTGTGCATACAAACTCTACGCAACATAGTGATAAATATTATGTGTTACAAAACTTCATGACTGAACCCTCAGGACTTACTGTGCAGTGGTCAGACTGCTCAAAATGTTGCCCATTGTGATAAAACACTTAATGAAACAATTTCTTGACACAGGAACAACACATTGTTTTACTTAGCATATAAACTCAGAAATACAACAGAACTTGTCAACACAC